>JAMPIV010009982.1:325000-545047 GCA_024509875.1 Oreohelix idahoensis | reverse complement strand
CTAAGTAATTCTAATTTCAGTCATTGTGAATATTCGTTCAGAACTATTTAGAGTCAACAAGAATAGGTTCCTAATGTTCCATGCCGAAATAAGTTAACGAACACGATATGTAGTGTAATATGTTCCATAACACTAATGAATGTCTATTTGTCGTTTTTACCAATGTTTCCATACTAAAAAAAATGTTACTTTAATATCACTGTTCCCGTTCTAATAAAACGTTACTTCACAAGAAATAATGTTATAATCCATACGTAAGTATATTCTGAAAGTTATATATATACGAATACTGTAGAGCTACACATAGTATTCACAGATGTACAATTAACGACACTGTACAAAGTTATTCATGTTTCGGTGAGGACGTTTCTCGATCCAAAAGTAGTTTAGTTTCACCAAGTTCACTAGGGCATCTTGAAAGACAGTCTGCAAATACATTCTGCACTCCAGGAATAGCACGTATCTCAAAGTGGAATGGCTGGAGAGCTATAGCATAACGCGCTGACTTTGATGACTTAACGTTTCCAGTATTCAATGCCGTAAGAGCTTTCTGGTCAGACTCCACCACAAAGTGTGAGCCGAGCAGGTAACGTTCCAGTTTTGTGATTGACCATACAAGAGCAAGGAGCTCTTTATCGAGAACGGAGTACTTCATTTCACTCGTCGTAAGCTTTCTGGATACGTACATAACAGGAAATAAGGTACCTCCGTATTCCTGCATCAAAACTGCCGCGATAGCGTAGGAAGAAGCATCACTGCGAAGAACAAAGGTGAGATCTTTGTTAGGCAACCTTAAAAAAGGCTTATTTGAAAAAATTTGTTTTATATAGTCTAACGCCGTTTGGTGATCCTGCGACCACTTTATTACATTAGGTGTGCCTTTCTTCAGTAACGAAGAAAGAGGTGCAGTTATAGTAGACAAATGAGGGATGAATTTAGAATAGAACTGTATTAGTCCTAAGAGTGACCTCACTTGTTTTTTTGTCTTAGGTGCTGAGATGTTTAAAATTTTAGAGACGTTACTGTCTTCTGTATATATTAAACCGCGACCTATACGGTGACCAAGAAATGAGATGTCATGAAAACCGACAAAAGCCTTTGAAGGTTTTGCTGTTAAGTTGTAATCCCGTAAGGTAGAAAGTAAAGATTTTAAACCCTGAATATGTTCATCCCAAGAGTCACTGAAAAGACAGATGTCATCTATATAAGTAATGACATCGGGACGATGAGACAATATGCGGCGCATCATGCGTACAAAGGTAGCTGGCGCATTCATTAACCCGAAAGGCATAAAATTATATTGAAAAAGACCCCGTGGCGTCGAGAAAGCGGTGAATGGCTTTGCTTTAGGGGTTAATGGCACTTGCCAATAACCCTTTGAAAGGTCAAATTTGGAAAAGAATGTGGCATGAGACAATTTCTCTAATAAGTCGTCTAAAAGAGGTAATGGTTCCGCATCGAATTTTGTAACTTTATTTAATTTCCTGTAATCTACGCAAAGACGTATATTGTTGTCCTTCTTCCGAATGATTACCATAGAAGAAGAATATGGTGATGAAGATGGTTCAATTATATTTAATTGAAGCATCTCATCCAATTCCCTATCAACCTTATCACGAAAGTGTAAAGGAATAGGATATGGGCGAACTCGAATAGGTGTATCGTCAGTCAGAATAATGTCATGTTGGATGACTGACGTATGACCTGGGATGTCAGTAAGGACATCCTCATACGTGTGTAGAATATTAGAGACTTGCTGACGTTGATCATCAGTAAGAGTAGATGAGATAGTAACATCATTCCATTTCTCAGTGGAATGGAGTGGTACAACTGGTATTGGTAGTTGTACATCATCAAAAGAAGATTCCTCTTCTTGGATGACTGACAAACTAGAATAGTGTTGAATAGGTGGTGTAGGATCGTCAGTTGCCTGAAACACTGACTGTAAGTAATCAGGACGTGAGTAATACTCCTTCAACATGTTAATGTGGAAGGTTTTATGTTTGCCATTAACATCAACGATGTAGTCGACATCGGATATTCTTGAGATGATCCTGAAAGGACCTCTCCAGGTAATTAAAAGACGATTGTTATGCGCAGGAAGTAATACAAAAGCTTCATCACCAGGTATGAGCTGGCGAAGACGTCTATATTTGTTTGCAGATAGACGAGCTTTTTCTTTGGCATGTTCGGATGATGCAGTAGCTAGTCTACAAGCATCTATGATTTTCTTTCTAAGAGAGATCACATACTCATAAGAGGATTGAGTTTCCTCTTCAATATTCTCATCCACCAATAAGTCGTGGATTAACGACATCGGACCGCGTGGTTGCATGCCAAAAACAAGCTGGAACGGAGAAAAAACCCGTTGCTTGATTTTGTACCTCGCGATACGCAAAGAGACAAGCGGGTAGGACCCGATCCCAGTCTTGGGGATGGTCTTGAGTCATCTTACCCAACAACTGCTTGAGTGTCCTATTGAGACGCTCAATTAACCCATTTGACATCGGATGATAAATAGAACTAAGAGATCTATCTATACCTAATGTCTTCATCACTTGAGACATGGATTCAGAAATGAATTGAACCCCATGATCCGACAAGATTTTCCGTGGAAAACCAATGCGTGAGAAGATTAACATCAATGCCTCTGCTACACTGGCAGATGAAGTGTTCTTGAGAGGGATGGCCTCAGGCCAACGAGTGCACATATCAATGCACGTAAGAATATGCGTATGCCCTCTGGCAGATGGAAGCATTGGACCAATAATGTCAATGGCCATTTTATCAAATGGTCTAATCGGGATGTCCGCAGCTTGAATAGGAGCCGCATGAAATGGACCCCGTACCTTAACTTCTTGACATATCAAACAGGACCGACAATAGAGAGTAACATCTCTATGGACGCCTGGCCAGTAGAATGCCGAAAGCACTCTGGATTTGGTACGCGAAAAACCCATATGGCCCGCACATTGCGAGTCATGAGCATGCCGTAATATCCGAGATCTCATACAGGATGGTACTAGAATTTGAGAACATATGGATGAATCCTTTTCCCGTATTATTCTAACCAAAATCCCATTTTTAAGTATAAAGTCATGTCTAGATTTTGCAAGTTTGTTGCTTGTATTCTTTTTGTTAACATACTGAAAGAATTTTTTTAATGAATTATCATTCTTTTGCAATGTTGCAAACAACTCCCGTGAAATAGGAGCATCATCATCACAAGTGGTATGAACTGTAGGTTCAATAGGTGTATCATGCGACATATTAATAGCTTGCGCTCTAGTCACTACTGCATTTGCAGTTTGAATATATCGCTCTTCCCATTCAGCAATTTGCTGAGGTGTACACTCTTTAATACCATGTATGCGACCAAGAATCAAATCACAAATTGGATTTGGAAGAAGACATGCTTGGATCTGTCCTGAAAAAAATGGAGTATGAAGTGTTATAATGGCTGTGGGGAATGTTTCCACAGTTCCGCCAAACGTGACACATTTCACAACCCTGCCCGTCGCACAACTAGGGTCGATCAGCGATGTCCGGACGCCCACTGTCGTACAACCTGAGTCGAATAAAAGAGAGCATGAAATATTGTTAACAAATCCTCTGTTAAACTTAAGAGAGCCCTGTCCATGGTGTACTGACGCAGGAGTGTGCATGCAGACTGCAGGTAGACTAGGCAAGGTATGTCCGCAACGCAGCGTCGTGATCGCCTTAGGCTGGAAAAGAGTCGAGCATTCTGGGCAGTCTTTCACCTGGGAACAATCTAGAGAACAAGACATAGCATTGTGAGTTTCAGCTACTTTACCCTGTTCAGTATTAGCCTGTGTATCATTAAAAGCAACATTAGAATGTCTAACTGTATTATTCGACGATCTATCTCGTCGGCGCGATCGATTGTGATTTTTGTCATTAAAATTGCCATAATTGTCGTTTCTGCTAGAGTTAAAATTTGGATTAGTCCGATAATTAGTAGAATGATCGTTATGATGTTGGTTAAATGGTTTATTTCCAAAAAATTGTCTGTTTTGCGGACCCTGAGACCTTGATCTCCAGTTTTGTTTATTATAATGCCCTTGATTATTTTTAAAATAATTGTTACCAAAATCTCGCGATCTGTGAGTTTGGTTCCAAGAAACATTAAATGGAGCAGATTGTTGAAATTGCTTCCCTTTGTAAAAGTTATCATTGGTGAAATTATGATTATTTCCCTTATTGACATATCTATCAGCACTAAAAGAACGATTGCGTGAAAAATTGTTTTGTTGTGCTGCAAAAGCAACAGGCAATTCACTCTTAATCTGCGCGTTACTTAGATCCATGTTTGGGTGAGCAGTGCAAAAATTTTTTGCATGTTCTTCTAAGTTTTTCATTGATAAAGGTTTCCGTTCGTGTAAAAATGCGAGAAATGTAGGGTTTACCGACGAAAGTACCTTATCGCGCATTAGTAAATCAAAGAGACCTTCATACGACTTTTCAATTTTGGATAATTCGATCCATCTTTCTAATGTTAGTCGTATCTGTGACAGAAAATCACTAAAATTTCTGCCAGATTGAGGTAGTAATGCGTGAAATCTCAAACGATATTCGTTTTCTGTCATTTGAAATTTTTTGCAGAAGTGCTGCTCTAAGAGCATTGTAGTCATTTTTCTCACCAATGCTGGTGGTATGATAAACTGCTAATGCATCTCCTGTAAGTAATCTGGATAAATATGTACAGTATAGAGCTTTATCCACGTTATAAGACCCACAAGTGGCCTCAAACCTATCCAGGAAGAATATTACGTCATCAGACGGGGGATTAAATTTTGGCAATTTAAGGTGAATCTCCTTAAAATGATCCTGTCTGGATGAAGTGTGGCTTTCAAAAGTTCTCTGAGAATTAGATTCCTGAGTTAACCTAATTCTCTCATATTCTGACTCTGCTAATTTCAGTTCATGCTGTCGTTTTCTTTCATTCTCTTCCATCTCAAGCTGAAGTCGTTTTGTGTTTTGTTCAGCTATTAATCTCCTTTCTTCTATTTCTTTTTGTTTCTGTTCCATTTCCTTGTGTTTAACTTCCATTTCTTTTCTAAGTCTTTCTTCAGACTCCTTTTGCTTCTGTTCTGCTTCTCGCTGAAATCGTTTCTCTTCTAATTCAGCGGCCAATCTCATTTTTTTCTCATCTTCCTCAGCCTCAATCCGTTTTTGATCTGCCTCAAATTTCATCTTCTTCTCTTGTTCCTCAGCCTCAATCCGTTTCTGATCTGCCTCAAATTTCAAATTTTCCAAACGTAAAGTTTCTAACCTTCTCTGATCAGCTTCTATTTCTTGAGCTTTCTTATATTCTGACAGTGCAAATGCTTTAGCTTCATCAGGAGCCATCTGAAGAGCTTTTGCTTGCTTAATGAAATAGTCTAAGGTAGCCATTTCAATATTATTATATAATAATACTACTTAAAAGTGTTACTACAACTAGTGGTCCTCGTTCCTGTCCTTAGAACGGTATAATGTTATCATATAATTATTAAATATGTTATTAATCAATAAATTTATGTAATCAAATGTCATGAAATGAACAACGAGAAAGACAATAGAAACATAACCGACAAGACATGATAAAATGGACGGGTGAACACAATCGTAGAAATCAAAAAAAATAAAATGTATAACTAAAATAGAATATCGTAAAAATATACGACGATAACTACGATCAGATAGTTAACAAGACAATAGACAACACAGTGTAAAAACAATGGTTTTGTAAAAAACTAAACGACAGGAAAGGTGAGATGGACAATAATCACAAACAAAATACATCATGAAAATAAGGTACGATTAAAAAAGAACTATGAGAACAACAAGTAAAACTTGACGAAACATCTAGAACAGATAGGTGTTACAGACCACCAAACACAGTGGACCTAGAATCCTTCTACGCTCACGCGTAGGAACATTCCACTGCGGGAAGTCTGCAAAATAATGTCCTACAGAACGTCTGACGAAGAGCCCGAATTGACTTCGAGATGGATCTCGTTCGTCAGATCTACCTCCCAACCTCCCGCAAAGAATACACAACACATAACAAATAATATAGAAAATATAGATATGAACATTAAAGGCACAGCTAAATGTAATAAAGTGTATAACGACAACACGCTATACTCATCTCGCGTGCCGGAAAGAACAACCAATGTGCCTCGTCCCCGTGTATGTACTGGAGGAATAAAATACTTCGTTCTGCTTTTTCAACACAAGCTCGCACGTAATGAGGAATAGGTGATCCCAAGTGCAGTTAGTCACCGTACAACTGGACCTGGAGGTTGATTGATGACCTTGAGGTAACGGTTAGTTGATTCTGATTCATTTTTACAATGTTCCAAATTTAAGATGATTTCACCTTGAAAGAACAAATCCCATCTTCAAACGATTCCTTGGCTTGCGTTCGTTCCTTTGAAATAATTATTTTAAAACCACGCTGGCACACCATTTTCTGTTGGAGTCCGTTTATGGTAATGGTATAGATTTTATCACGCGAATGGTTGAATACGAACAAAATGTC
This sequence comes from Oreohelix idahoensis, assembly GCA_024509875.1. NCBI lineage: Eukaryota > Metazoa > Mollusca > Gastropoda > Stylommatophora > Oreohelicidae > Oreohelix > Oreohelix idahoensis. Next base: position 538,500 of record JAMPIV010009982.1, on the reverse strand, counting down.
AATAAACTTCTTCAAACGAACATTCCAACAGGTATCGTTGCATTGGGTGAACTGGGCGAATATTGGCAGCACACAAGTCGGTGTTTACTGTACATGTATTTTATTGACGTGACACCAACGAAGTGGAACAAGACAATCATAGTTACAGATGTGAAGATCATACGTTAAAATGTTAATATCACTGTTAAAAGTTGTTGTAGAATCTCTAACAGTTAAGTTCTCTTATTCCAGTGACTAAGGATCACTTCCATTTCATATAACAGACATGGTAATTAACGTCCATTGACCTTCTCCCAAGGACGTTTATTAAGGCAAACGGATTCATTCTCACGGAGCAATAATTTATATCATACTTGTAAGCATCCCAGACTTTGTTGTAAAATTCTTGGATAGCATATCCAATCCAAACAAAAGGCAGATATAACAATACAACCAAGTTAGTGTTTCATCTTGGCTAACCTCTCGGTATCCATACCACGACTTTGGCATAGGTAAAACGGCATATTAAACATGTGAAGCATATATCTATATTCATTAACTTGATTCCACATATGGATTCTCCCTCTACAAAAGATTCCAAAGGCTATCGACTCCGTGTGTCCAATTCTAGGAATGTCATCTCCGATGAATTCCCGCTAGACCATTAATAGGAGCGGCCTGATACTTTAATTTACATAATTAAACTTGCCATACGAAATGGGGCGACACTTACTTCAGACATCCACTATTGGCTTCGCCATGAAGACCAATAGATACGAATACAACTGCTGGCTTCTTCAAATCTGCCAGGAATCAAATAATAACACTGCGGACATAAAATGTCGTCCGAGCTGCCCCTATCCTGACGTCACAATATACTCAACTAGGTTACACGTGCGTCCAAAGCAACTCACACAGCATTGTGCACGTCAGTGCGTGAATCAATCGAACGCACAAACAATATAACTACATAAAACTGGTGCGTACATTTGGCAGGACCGAAGACTACCCCCTTAGGTAATAAATGTACGTAACAATGACATGAAACTGGTAGACTCAAACCCAATCTGTATGAGAGCCTATTCTATTCCGTTCGCGAAGGAGAAGGCATTGAAGGAAGAAATAAATTATTTGTTGAAGGAGGGGATTATTTCACACGGTGAATCATCTTTTAGCTCTAGTGTCGTTTTGTTGAGAAAACCGTCTGGGGAACACAGACTGTGCATAGATTACAGGAAACTGAATGCTGTCACAGAAGGACAAGTGGATCCATTACCAGACACAAAACAGTTATTTGCCAGATTGAACAAGGCAAAATACTTTTCAAAGGTGGATCTTAGTAAAGGCTATTACCAGATTCCAGTGAAGCCTGAAGTGAGACCTTATTTGGCTTTTAGCACTTCAGATGGACATTATGAATTCAACATGCTACCATTCGGACTGAAAAATGCTCCGAGTGTATTTTCAAGGATGATGCGCAAATTGTTGGATCCCCTGAATAACCCATGTATCGCGAATTTCATGGATGATATTCTCGTCGCCACAGAGACATTTGAAGAACACATTGAAGCTCTAGAAATGTTATTTAATAGGCTTAGGGAGGCGAACTTGACTGCTAGGCCAACAAAATGTTGCATTGGATGCAAAGAGTTGGAATTCTTGGGACACACTGTATATCAGGGTAGCATGACCCCTGATCCCAAGAACTTGGAAAAACTGCAGAGAGCACCTAGACCACGAACAAAAAAGGACGTGCGATCATTCGTGTCGTTATGCGGATTTTATCAAAAATATATCAAAGATTTTAACTCTATTTGTGCTCATCTGACTGATCTGACTCGCAAGGGACTTCCAGATAAAATTAATTGGACTGCGCAAAGTGAATTAGCGTTCCAAGACTTAAAGAAAAAACTCACTAGCAAGCCTATTCTCAAACTGCCTGATTTGACACAGGACTTTGTCTTAAGAACCGATGCCAGTAATGTAGGACTCGGAGCGGCTTTGTTGCAAAGATCATCTTCACCTGATGGGGAACTGAAACCAGTCGCTTATGCAAGCCGCAAATTGAATAAGGCGGAACAAGGATACTCCACAAGCGAAAAGGAATGTTTAGCGTTAATCTGGGCAATAAAGAAGTTTCAAATCTATCTGTATGGTAGGACTTTTGTATTCGAGACGGACCATCAGCCTCTCGTATTCTTATCTCAGGCTAAGCATGAAAACGCAAGATTGCTGAGGTGGTCTTTATTGCTTCAACCTTATCAGTTTAGTATCCAATATATCCCAGGCAAATTGAATGTCGGTGCAGATTTCCTCAGTCGGCACCCCTGTGATCAAAATTAGAGTAATGGCAGGAGTGAGGAGAGATTTTATCTATGTGTATCACTGGTTTTGGAACTTGCCGTAGGCATGTTTTCAAGTGGGGAGATGTGTCATAAAATTAACCGTGATACAACGTTAAAATATCTCCAATGATACAACGTAGGGATAAAAACTAATGCGTAAGCTACTAGAATACATGATCGCCCACGCCGCGGGTCACCACCCGCCATGGAAATTAAATTGTTAGACGTGAAGGCAAAACTTTTACCCTTGGAGCGGGATGAGAACGGAGATCAGAGGAAAAAAATATGACTGAAACGTGCTTGGAACTAGCAAGGCTAAAAGGACGCAAATTGGTGGGGCAAGGAAAAATTCACGTCCCCAAGTTGACACAAGGTAAAGAAATCGACAAAAGGGACCTTAGCTATTATACGCCACAGTCATTTCTTGGACGCTTTTGCGATAACTTAGTCCGTTTATTTGAATGCAGTGATGAACGCATTATAGAAGATTCTAGAAAATATTTGAAAAGTAACTTTTTCTTAATAATAAGGTTAGGAATATAAAACCTAGCTGGCCGGATGGCCCATCTTGAGCAGTGAAATAATATGCTTTCATTTATACAGACGGATAGATAATAAGAAAGATATTGACAAAAGACTGTGTTGTTCATATCAGCGAGCGTCTGCATTGAAACAAAAATGTCCCTAATTTTCAAAAAACTGCAGACTTGAGACTCAAAGCGCTAAAATCTAGTTGGTATGAAAGAGAGGGGATGGGCTGGAGAATTGTGGCTAAAAATAACTTTAAAGGCAAAATTGTGTAGGGGAAGGCAGAGTTGGTTCAAAAAACAAGTGTGTTTTTTGTGAAACGCAAGTAGAGACGGACGGACCAACAGACAATAAGGCATACTTGACTGAGGTATGACTGAAATGACTTTTTGGTAGTAGGTTTGAATTTGAAAGGAAAAAAGGCGGTGATTGGCCATAGATGAATATATTATCGGCGCTCAGACGCGCATTTTTGCCATTCGTCATAAGTTGTCCTAGTAGACACAGTAAATAATATAGTGGTGTATTCCCAGAAGCAAATTGATATCTTTAGAGGGACGCCATACTAAAGTCAGCAGCTCAGCTGAGTTTTGCTAGCAATTAACTGTGTTCTATATTCATAATTCTGGTAAGACTGAAAGTATTTCTTTGTATATTTTAATATTTGTTTAATGTTTCGAGTGATTTGATACTGCCATATCAAAATCTATCCCTTACAACAAGTAAGGATTCGCTCTAGACCCCCCGCCCCAGTTCAGGGTCTAGAGACAAATAAAATACATAAACTCCAGCAAGGATTATGAAGGACAGATCAAGTGTTGAGATCAGTGGAACATATCACCTATCCTATTCTATGGCAGGAAGCTAATGAACATATTTCAGAATATGTAGTCTGGGAGAACCTATCCTATGTGAAACCAACTTGGTAAGATGTGTTGTTTGGTCAAAGAGATCTGACCCGTTTATGGTGTTGTTGTGTGTCGTGTTGTGTCCAGAAATGGGTTAGAGGATGGATTTCTGACACATGACCAATACTTTATTGCAGAGCTGTGAGTTTTTTATTTGGCACCAATGTGGTGTCAAATGATGAGTTACTAATACAAGAGTGGACCCGTGCAGTTTATATTTTGGCAGAGCAGCCTGATATTGCCCCCAAGCACGGAGAGGTGGGGCCACCAGATCTCAGCACCAGAGCTACACATTCAAGCTACGTGAGCGTCTGGTCTGCTGAGAATTCACCAACTCAACTTATTTTCTAACACACCCTTAAAATTTCCATCAAATAACTGGACAATGTGTAGTCGCCATAGACAGGGAGTGATGAGGCCACCCCAACAGCACATCCATTAAATGTTCTCCCAATTAGATTACAACTATAAACAGTAGTAATATTAACTAGTCTAGTAACATACATATGTACACACCTTGCATTTATTATGTCATATTCATGCATTTCTTTCATAATTGCAAAACCTTTCATATGTTCTGGCCAAAATAAAACCTTGGTTCAGAACAAATAAATTTAAAGAAAATTACTATCCAAATTTTACACATCTCGAGTTAGTTCAGTGTGTTATAACATTTTATTACTATTATTAGACTTGTTAAATATCTGTGTGTGTGTATGCAAACCACCACAACACATTACATATCAATACCCTAGAATTTTAACGTAGCCACATTCATTAGAAAAAAATAAAAGATAGGTGTGAGGTCGTAGTGGTAGCAAGAAGGGCCTTCTGAAAATTCACAGCTACACTTATCTCAGGAGCCTTCACAGCTGACCTCATGCATCACATTAAGTAATATCTCAATCAGACAATACCATCAAAACCACTACAATAATACCAAGGAGTCTTCAACTAGGTATTGGCTGCTAAGAGCGAGAAGCTCAGCAGCCCTAGTTAAACAACAACAACATCACAGACCCACGGAACTACACGGGGCATCAATTACTACTAAAATGAATGCTCATCACCATTTGGTATGCCGATCTGTGAGCGTCTGCGATCATGTCTCTTTACAAATATAGATCTTCGATGTTCTGTGACATGGACTGCCATGTTGTTGTTAAGTTCTCTTTTGCTGCTGCGATGACTTCAGTTAAAGAAGTTAAATTTTCCAACACTGTTATTTACTGTTAAAAATAAAAAGCTTCGAAAAGAGCTTCACCTTTGCTACAAATTTTATACGGCTTTAAAAAAAAGCGGTAACCATGCCCTTGACAGGTATTGGGCTCTACAGATTAGAAGTTTGAAACCTCAACCATTCTCACTTAAACAAGATGGTTCATGCGAAACCCGGGGGGTTGGGGCGGGGGGGGGGGGGGGGGGGGGGGGGGGGGGGGTATAGAATAAGTATCGGTGACGCCTAGGTGACTGCAAACAAGATGTGGATGACTTGCATTCAACGCGAGGTCACTTAGTCCCCGGGTTATAATGTTCAGATAAGATCTTGGCAGACAGACGTTGGAGAAGCGATAATTAGTTCAAGTTTGTGAGAGAATGTTGCGGGTCAGGGGGAAGTAAACTTTTTTTTTTTTAAGCTAAGCTCGAATGTTAATGGTGACAAGTGTTGAGTCAGAGGTCATCTGTGTCACATTTGAGGACGATTTTGGATCACCTGGTCGACGCCTTATGTGTTCTTCACGTGTACGGTAAGTTAACTTGGGACATCTAATTGGAAGAAAAATGTGTTTATTGTTTCTATTGGTTTTGTTATTACTGTTTCCAATGTTATTACTGTTACTATTAATGTTTTTTTTTTATTGTTACGATTGATATTTTGTTGCTACTTGTTATTTTTAACCGTTATTATTGTTTATGCTATTGCTGCTAATGTTAATACGATGAATATTATTACTGTTATTACGCAGACCATAGTTATTACTGTTACTACTATTTTTGTTATTAATGTCACTATCATTTTCAAACTGTTGTTTGAATTACTGCCACTAGTTTTGTTGCTGTTATTTTTGCCAGTTGCTTTTTTAAAATTTCATTGAAGTTAGTTTTATTAATGTTGTTGCGACTGACATTGGCATTAAGGTTGTCATTTTTGTCATATTATTTGGTTGTCTTTGTTTTATTTCTAAAGTTTGTTTTTTAAACGTTCTTCGACTCAATGACATGCATTATTTGCAGTGGCGTATCGGATGTGGAGAGAGGATTTAAATTATTTTTAAGAGCTAAATCAAGTTTTATAGGCAGACTACAGCAGGTAATGTCAACACTTTTCGGCCGACTGAAGAATATAAACACACAATTTTAATACCTTCTGAACAGTGATAATCTTTTCTAGACAGATAATGCTGATGAGATCAATCAGAACTGCACTGATCTGGCAGTCTTTTATGACACGGACATTCATGGCAAGGAACTGTTTTTGAAGATGTGCAATTGCACATTGGAATGCTACTGAAATTGCTAAGTGATTCTGTTCTAACAAATGATTCAGAATTACTTTTACTAATGGTGTCTTACGGAAATGATGTATTCCCAAATGTACGCGTAGCACTGCACATTTTGCAAACGATGTCTACTTCAGTTACCAATTGTAAGCGTTCTTTTAGGAAACTAAAGCGAATTCCTTTCGCATGTACGAGCATCTATGGCACCGGAACGTCTGATTAATCTGGCGCTTTTTAGTATTAAAAGAGAAACTCTTGAGTACATTCATTTTGATCTTATAATTGATCAATTTACAGGAATGAAGGTGCGAAAGATCAGTCTGTAGTAGAAAAATAGATATCTGCAGGGTACTTTTTTGCTGCTAGTAAAAAGCTTATTAAAATGAACGGTTTATTTCTATTGTATTTAATAATTAATTCTTAAATTTCATATTTTGCGCTGCTATTACTACTGTAACTATTAGTACCACTACTATTACTTCTTCGAAGTCTTACTATTGTTTTATGTCGTCTATTCGCCTTACCCAGGATCGTGATGCGTTCAGAGCAGCTGTAATGGAGACAACATTCTGGAAAGAATACGTCACATGATGATTCGCCTTACTCTTTTCACTGCTATCGATACCACTGTTACAACTGTTAAGAGTAGTAACTGCTGTAATAATTTATGTTGTTGCGGCTTTCTACTTTAATAAATAAGTACTGCCACAGTAACTACCACTGCTGCTGCTGCTGCCATCAATAACCATCAGTATCATCATTATTCCACAGCTACCGGTGGAACATCAACATTCCACAAACTCAGGCCCAGCCTTGCTGTCTAGTGCCATAAGGTCAAGGTTTTTCCAAACCTTCTTTCATAAACCTCTTTAATAGAGAACCATCTTGGATTGTTGATTTGAATTACTGTACATGACTCGACTATAAGTCGGGGATATTATTATTTAAGGTCCGAAATGTAAATAAATATCTCGACTTATACTCGAGAAGATACTTTTGCTTTTGATAACTTGTTAAAATTGTTCTTGTTCTTGTTGTTGTTTTTTTTTTTTTAAGTTTAAAGTTTCTACAGAACTGGTTAGCTGGGCCCCATGTCCAACCGTTCTTAGTCGTCTTATAGGACATTAATGGTAGGCAGAGCCGGCCCTAGAAATTTTTCAGGGTGGTGTCAGTTCTCGCGACGGCGCCGCCTCCCCGGTCCCCAATCCCTTGTGCGGGCACACTATGTACTTTGCGAAAGTCAATTTCTTGCTACTGAGTTGAATCACACTGTCATTTAGGCCAGGCGTTGTTCATTTTAGCATTTTGCTAAAACATAATACACTTGTGGTGTTTGAATTTTATTGAATGTATTTTTGTATTTATTAATTTTGAATTACTGATGGGCGTCCAAAGCGCTGTTTTAAAACAGGAATAATATAAACATGAAAAAACGACCGGTTTTATTATAGGTGTGATGGACGAACTCGGCTGTGATCAGTGGTCTAGTTCAGTCATTCTATTTCAATGGATTTTGTGTTAATTTAAATCTATTAAATTAAACCATCTCAAGAGTTCCAGTTTTAAATATAATGATCTATCTATTATATTATTTCAAAAGATAATAGATGCTTAAATTAACTGTTAAAGTCGCGAAGGAATTTATAATTAATAAATTCAGTTAAGTCCTAGTTTTATAGATGTGTGTTTTTAACCACTAGAATTCGCGCAGTGTTTATTAAATACATAATTAAATACTCGAGTGTATTATAGTCTTAACGGGAAATTTATCGCGCTTGATTTTTCGGTATGTTACATGTCTTTTTTCTTTCACACAGAGTGATCGTAACCTGCGGTCCCAGCTAAATAAAGAAAGAAATAAAGAAATCATCCTATAAACTTCCAGTCATATTGAAGAAACATTTCTTTTAAATATAATCTTGTGGCGGTCCTTTGCGACCTAGCTGTCATAAATAAATGAAATAAAGCCCACCCAAGAACATTTTAAAGAACAATCATCAAATTACCATTACAAACCTGTAAGATTTTTTTTTTCGTACGCCCGCTAATACTCGAGGCGAAATCTCAGGTTATTATTTATGTCTAACCTGACATTGATTTTACGTGAGTATCCCTTTATTTCTTGTACAGAGACAGGTGTCCCTCGCCATTCAGGCAAATACTCGCCGATTTCGGAGGTACCCATTGCAGCTGGGTCGGCTCAGGAGCCGCCAATCCCTGGTCGACGACACTCCTTCAAATGTCCTCGCCAGGTCTCCAGTTAATCCAGTCCAATTCCCGGTCGACGAAAAATTCTCAAATGCCGTCGCCCGGGTTTGATCCTGAATCACCCGGTCGCCAGAGCGGTGTTGTAACCACTACGCTAGCGCGGCTCCACCTGTAAGATAAACTGGAAGGTAATCATCGCCAGTAGCGATATTATATTTACTGTTTACTGTGAGAGAGTACATATTTTCCTGACTGTGACTGAGCCTAGTTTTTCCTCAATTGGATTTAATAAAACTATCATCACGCATTGAAGGAATTTTACCATAGCGGAAGATTAAAAGAGACCACTTCATTTTCACCCCTGTGTCGAACTGCGTCAGTGCCATCCCATAGACTCGTTTCTTTATAATAAACCACAAGAACTCTTAGAACTTCAAGTCCGGCGATAAGCGGGAATATTTGCTCTCAGTAACAACTCGCAATATCTGGGGCGGGGCATAGAAGTGCTAGACAGTTACACGTGTCAAGAGTTTAATCAGTGTGTTTATCATTCTATGGAGTGACTGATGCTGCAACTCGGTAAGTGTGTGGTGTATATGAGTGTGGATCCGCACAGAGTGTATGAATGACAGGAAATTAATTCTTTTGTGTAACCATTTTGTTAACTTGCTTACCTGGTAATATATATCTTTCTGTATACCCTACATTGTTCCTTTAAGTGGGATAGTTGATAATTTGTTAACTATGTTTAAAACCCCCTCCTTTTCATTTGCTTAGTAAAGGGAAGAACAATTGGGAAGAACAGGATTTCTTTCTATCACCTATACCTAATTTGGTAACACCTCTTTTCAGAGTAATTAACTTTACTGTTAGGTTAACGTACCCGTGTTCCTGATATTATCTATCTCTGGACTGGGTTTATCTTTGTCTAATAAGCGGGAAGGGCTTAGTCGATACCAATCTTCTTCACCCCTCCCAAACTTGTTATTTGCATTTGTGTACTTATGATAATTTATGTAATACCTGATATTTGTTAGTAATTGATGTTTAAGGTGAATAAAATCACATAAACTCATTTAGTTCTGTGTTGGAGATACCCAAAGCCCAACTTTTCCCCTATTCGTTTAATATAGTTTGTATCTACGTCGTCTGTGTGTTTGAAAACACCAAATCGGTGTGCGCGCAGATGCGTGTCTGGAAAACTGGCAAATAATTGTTTGACCAGGAGAGTGAAAGAGAAGATTGAGAGAAACGATTTGTCGTAAATAAGTCTGTCTTTACTCTCCTCCAGCACGCTGTGAAGCAACTATTAAATCTCTACATTTTCTATCACTGAGCTTTCCATCATCATTTTCCACTCTAAACCGGACCACTATTTCTAAGACTCTTTTCTCTCAAAATAAATTTACGACAATATTTGGCTGGCTCGCCGGGATAATTTTGAGATACATTTGATGCACACATATTTGTGGGCTGGTTCTGGGATCTTGAGCTACATTTGAGGCAATCGCATAGCCGGGTTAAAGATATTTTGAGTCTGATTTAGTCTGGGTCTAACTAGGTAGAGTGTGAATGATCTGTCTTTGTGAATTAGGGAAATAAATAAATAATTACACCCCTAGACAAACGTTCTTTAAGTATTTGGGTTGTCCACACAGCATATTTACAGGTTGTTTTCTCTCCACAGCAGTAGAAAGTACAGATAAACAAAAATATTTGCTATTTTTATTATCCTCTGGCGGAGATAATTCATATTTCTTTCTTTATAAGAGTTGCTGGGATTGCGTGATTGTTTTACAGTCACTAAGGTTTTTGAAGTTAAAAAGAGTTGAGCTTAGCTAAAGACGGATTGTTCTGATTTTTAAAAATTAAGTTAACAACGTCTCATCTCAATAATTGACTTTAGGGACGGAGTTTGTTGTCAGAGATTTACAATTTAGGGGAAAATTTTTTTTTTTTTTTCCTTTTAAATTGTTTTAATATAAATTTTTCTCTACTGTTAGTAAAAGTAGATTCTTTTCCAGTGTAACTTACCATTTAGTGGCATAGTCGCTTGCGTTTAGAGCCTAAATTGCCAGATAATAGCAGCGATAAGTTTGCACAGTACAGGTAGGAGGTAACACAGGTAAATTTATACTTGTGTTTTTTTTCTCGTAGCGGTTCAGAGTTCCTCCCTTTCGCGTTTCTTCTTACTAGTTCTCTAGGCATACTTCATCTTATTCTTTAACAATGGCAGAGAGGATAAAGATGAGGTCCATCTTGAGGCTGGAAGCGAAAGAGGCAGGATTAGATGCAGAAGCTGCAAACGCGTTTATTAACCAGGAATTGGAAATATATGACGCGGAGCAACAGAGAGCCGAAGCTGAGAGGAAGGCGGAGCAACAGAGAAGAGAGCAGAAGCTGAGAGGAAGGCGGAGCAACAGAGAGCAGAAGCTGAGAGGAAGGAAGAGAAAGAAAGAACAGAGAGGAGAGAAGCCCAGGAGAGGGCAGATAAGAAAGAAGCGGAAGAACGTCTTTTGGAACAGAAGAAAATTGAAGCAGAGATGGAAACTCGCAGAGAGAGAGAGAGAGACAAGGAAAGACAACATGAACTGGCGCTTAAGGCTCTAGAGAGTCGGGGCGCCTCTACTTCGACTAACGGAGAGCCGTCTTCGCCCCAGTCTCAATCAATGGACCTCTCCAGTACTCAATCTGCCCAATTAACTGCTATGTCGTTTTCTTTAGAATCTTTTCCTAGCCCTAACGAAAAAATTGACAGCTACCTAGAAAAATTCGAGAGACTCGCGAATCTTTATGGGTTAGAGAGTACCCGCTGGGCGCTTAAACTCTCAATGTCACTGAAAGGCAATGCTTATGACGTGTACACAAAGCTGGGACCGAATCAACATGATTATGACCTGTTGAAGAAGGCCTTACTACAGCAGTTTGAGATGACTGCCCGAAAGTTTCTGCAGTTGTTCAGAAACAGCCGAAAAGAGAGCACGGAAACATTTCCCCAGTTCTCTTCACGTCTCACGGGTTATCTGACAAAGTGCATTGAATTATCTGACCTACCTCTTTCATATGAGGGACTCCTCGAACTTGTTCTTGTGGAGCAGATAAAATCCACTTTGTCGAATGAAACTCGTAGATTTTTGGCTGAACAGGGGCAGTCAGGCTTGAAGACATACTCAATAAAGCCGAACGCTATAGCAATGCAATGGCCGAACTTCCCAGCACTAAACGTAAACCCACCAATGAGCCATCTCGAAAACAGAATCTAGAGCAGGCATCCTATTCTTCCACTTCCTCTCAACATTTTAACCAACGAGATAACAATACCCAGAAACCTCCCCAGGAAAAATCGAAATTCTACAAAACCCGATACCCCCCCCCCCCCCCCCCCCCCCCACAACAATTCTGATCAACCCAACAAGCCTACGTGGCAGCGCGGCCACCAAGGTCAAGGAAAAGGGAAGACCCCTACACCAGGAACGTCTGATCAGGGCAAACAAACCGGTGCAAACCGCATTGGATGTTTGCATACAGCCTCGAAAGGTAGAGTCAATGTCAGTGATTCTCAACCTGAGGGGGACCGACCCTCAACTCGAGGAACTGTAATTTTGAACGGTACCTCTACTACTTGTCTTTTTGACACTGGATTAAGTTTTGATTGTATTGTCGCTAGGCACCTAGTCAAACCCGGTCAGGAGACAGAGGAAACCGTCAAACTTAGTGGAGTTTTCAGGAGTGATGCACCCAGGACGCTTCCTATCGCATTGGTAGAAATACACTCTGATTTTGTCAGAGGGGTTATTAAAGCGGCCATTATGGATGATCCTATCTACCCAGTTATCTTGGGATGTAGATATGTGTTCATTGGGAGACCTAAGGAGCCGATTGTGGCAGCGGTAACCACAAGAGGGCAAGCCAAGAAGGAGAGGGAGCCTGCGCCAAACTTGTTGCCGAATGAACTGAAGGAGGCGCAACAAAAGGACCCTACTCTGGCGCCCTGCTTTAAAAAACTGCCCATGGCTAAGGACCCCAGACACAACGGAGACATCTTTTCTAAGGATGGTGTATTGTATCGTAGAACGGGCAACCCGGACACGGGGAATAACCAGCTCCTAGTACCGACGCAGTACAGAAACCAGATCTTAGAAATGGGGCACTCTCTTCCCTTTAGCGGACATATGGGACAAAACGCCACTATTCAGCGAATAAAAAACCACTATTGGTGGCCAGGAATGAACTCTGACATTGTCAGGTATGTGAAATCCTGCGCCCAGTGCCAACGGGTAGCACCCAAGCACTTGACACCCCCAGTACCTATGGGGCAAATGCCAATAGTAGGGACTCCATTTGAACGGGTTGCTGTCGACATTATTGGTCCTCTGGAAAAGACCAAAAGAAGGAACAGGTTCATCCTGACCTTAGTCGACACTTGCACTATGTGGGCCGAAGCTGTACCGCTACCATGCACTAATTCCAAGCATGTCGCAGAAGCCCTTGTGCAAATTTTTACACGGTTGGGATTCCCTCAACAAGTTTTGACGGACAATGGATCCCAATTCCGTAGCCTGTTAATGGAGGAGATCTTTAAGATCTTGAGGGCCAAACATATCCACACAAGTCCCTACCATCCGGCCGGAAATGGGCTCGTGGAACGTTTTAACGGTACCCTCACCATGATGTTACGTAAGCTGGGTCAGGAGAAACCGGAAGACTGGGACCAATATATATCGGCTGCCTTATTCGCCTACCGAGAGGTACCCCAAGCGTCTACGGGTTTTGCGCCAGCTACACTTTTATTTGGCAGACCTATTAAGGGGCCACTAGAAGCCTTACTTCGGTCCCTGACAGACCAGAAGGCTGACGAGACAGTCGTCTCTGCAAGCAAGTATGTATCTGAGCTTAAGGAAAGGCTAAAGCTAGGATGGGATCTAGCTACTACCAACCTTAAGAAAGCCCGCGCTAAAATTACTAAAAGATACAACAAAGCTGCAAAAGAGAGAGAACTACAACCAGGGGAGAAAGTCCTATTGCTACTTCCAACCGGAAGCAATAAACTTCGCATCGGATGGCAAGGACCGTTTACCGTCCTTAAAAAGATCTCACGTACCAACTACAAGATCTCCATCAAAGGAAAGGAGAAGGTCTTCCACATAAATCTGCTAAAGAAATATTTGGAAAGACCGGTGCCATCCTCCGAGCATCTCCTGGCTGTCGCCATAGCAACGGAAGACGAGGAAGATGATGATGGTTGCATGGAGTATCCATTGCAACCCACAGAATCCTTTAAAGATGTCAAGTTCGGCGACAATCTCTCACCAGAACAACAAACAGAAACCAGGGCTCTACTAAAACAGTACAGTGCAGTCTTAACGGATGTACCTGGTCGAACAAATCTCATTGAATTTGATATGAAATTAACAAACGAGACCCCTGTTCGAACCAGAGTTTACCCCATCCCGTACGCTAAAGCGGATGCACTTCGCGGAGAAATAGACAAGCTGCGTCAGGCAGGAATTATCAGTGAGTCTACATCTCCTTACAGCTCGAGCGTAGTGCTGTTGCAGAAGCCCAATAAGGAAGTTCGGCTGTGCATTGATTACAGGTTGCTAAACGCTGTAACGGAATTCCAGCCCAAACCTCTCCAAACTGTTTCTGAGTTGTTCACCAAGCTCAGCAAAGCAAAGATCTTCTCCAAGATAGACCTCAGTAAAGGTTATTATCAAATACCAGTCAAGGAGGAAATTAAACCTTTGTTAGCTTTCAGCACTAGCGAAGGACATTACACATTTAATGTGATGCCGTTCGGTTTGCATAACGCACCAGGAGTGTTCACCAGGATGATGAGGAAGCTTCTAGAACCTTTGCAAAGTCCCCATATCCATAATTTCATGGATGACATCTTAATTGCATCGGAAACCTATGAAGAACATATTGCTACGGTTGCTATGCTCTTCAGGAGACTACAGGAAACGGGTCTCACAGCCAGACCTAGCAAATGTCTCATCGGGTTTGAACAGTTAGACTTCCTGGGGCACACTATTTCTCACGGATGCAGTTGGCCTATTAAGAAGAACGTGGAGAAAATAGTGGCAGCAAAAAGACCCCGAACGAAGAAAGACGTACGTTCCTTCATATCGCTATGTGCATACTATCAGAAGTACATCCAGAACTTCAACGGACTGACGGCACCTCTGACTGACCTCACAAAGAAAGGTTGTCCTGATAAGGTCATATGGGATCAAAAGTGCGAACACGCGTATAGCACTTTGAAAGGACAGTTGTCTGCATACCCCATTTTGAGGTTGCCTGACTTCAAGAAACCTTTTGTACTGAGAGTCGACGCGTCAGGTCAGGGCATCGGGTCAACACTGCTTCAAGCCGATGACAGTGACCTGAACATGCTATTTCCAGTTGCCTATGGCAGTCGGAAATTAAATAAAGCGGAACGGAACTACAGCGTAGTTGAAAGGGAATGTCTTGCTCTGATTGACGGCATCAGACGTCATCATGAGTTTCTTTATGGTACATCTTTCACGGTGCAAACAGACCCCGCTCCTATAGCATTTCTTGGTGCCAATAAAGAATTTAACGCAAGGATCATGCGTTGGGCCCTCCTTTTAAGCGTTTATTCTTTCAAAGTGGAATATATTCCGGGAAGACAGAATGTCGGGGCTGATTTCCTGAGTAGAAACTGGACTACAGAGGAAGAGGAGGAAGGTGAAGATACCAATCATCCAAAAGTTACCGATCAGGGCAGCTTCATCGTCATAAATCAAACATGAAAACACGTTTTCACGTCTCAAAAGAGGGGACGATTGTGATGGACGAACTCGGCTGACCCTGAACTTTGTTGTAATTCTTGTAAAACGGGACTTCTTTCACGTGGATTCATTAGCTATGCAACTGTTCCACACAGAGGGCAAACACGTTTGCTGATTGATATGCGGAGAGTTTACCTATCGTTCATTCTGGTCATCGCATTGATTTAAGGAGAGATTAAATCACGCCCACTAACATCTCTTGAACAATCATAGGCAGTTATTTTAATTAACTTGGCCAGTGGGGGGCGTCGCCAGAATCAAACAGATACAGCGACCACGATCAAAGAGACAGACTGAGGGATTTCAGGGGAGACTATCGGCGTTATCAAAGACAGTAGTGGTCCCTGATACGAGACGCAGTTGCTTGCCGCTAATTTCGCGTCCCGGTGTCAACCACAGAACCGAGCGAACGGGGAAAGCCGAAACGGGCAGCAGCGAGCGTAGATACGAAGACCAGGGGGCGGCTTCTTCCCTTGATTTGGTGGTCAGATCCCCAAAAGTTCATGAGATCAAATAAGCTGTCAAGTTTATCATGTCCCACTCATCTTACATTCCATTTTAGATAAATAGACCATGAAGAATAGACATTTTATCACTCACTGGCCAGACCTTTACAGAAGCACTAGCTTTATTGAAATCTTGTTATAGATTTTCCCCTGGATTTTATATATATATTTGCAGTGATTTCTATTCTGTGCAAAGCGGTAATATATATTGTGTAAAGTGATCAGTGGTCTAGTTCAGTCATTCTATTTCAATGGATTTTGTGTTAATTTAAATCTATTAAATTAAACCATCTCAAGAGTTCCAGTTTTAAATATAATGATCTATCTATTATATTATTTCAAAAGATAATAGATGCTTAAATTAACTTTTAAAGTTGCGAAGGAATTTATAATTAATAAATTCAGTTAAGTCCTAGTTTTATAGATGTGTGTTTTTAACCACTAGAATTCGCGCAGTGTTTATTAAATACATAATTAAATACTCGAGTGTATTATAGTCTTAACGGGAAATTTATCGCGCTTGATTTTTCGGTATGTTACATGTCTTTTTTCTTTCACACAGAGTGATCGTAACCTGCGGTCCCAGCTAAATAAAGAAAGAAATAAAGAAATCATCCTATAAACTTCCAGTCATATTGAAGAAACATTTCTTTTAAATATAATCTTGTGGCGGTCCTTTTGCGACCTAGCTGTCAGAATTAAATGAAATAAAGCCCACCCAAGAACATTTTAAAGAACAATCATCAAATTACCCTTACAAACCTGTAAGATAAACTGGAAGGTAATCATCGCCAGTGGATATTATATTTACTGTTTACTGTGAGAGAGTACATATTTTCCTGACTGTGACTGAGCCTAGTTTTTCCTCAATTGGATTTAATAAAACTATCATCACGCATTGAAGGAATTTTACCATAGCGGAAGATTAAAAGAGACCACTTCATTTTCACCCCTGTGTCGAACTGCGTCAGTGCCATCCCATAGACTCGTTTCTTTATAATAAACCACAAGAACTCTTAGAACTTCAAGTCCGGCGATAAGCGGGAATATTTGCTCTCAGTAACAACTCGCAATATCTGGGGCGGGGCATAGAAGTGCTAGACAGTTACACGTGTCAAGAGTTTAATCAGTGTGTTTATCATTCTATGGAGTGACTGATGCTGCAACTCGGTAAGTGTGTGGTGTATATGAGTGTGGATCCGCACAGAGTGTATGAATGACAGGAAATTAATTCTTTTGTGTAACCATTTTGTTAACTTGCTTACCTGGTAATATATATCTTTTCTGTATACCCTACATTGTTCCTTTAAGTGGGATAGTTGATAATTTGTTAACTATGTTTAAAACCCCCTCCTTTTCATTTGCTTAGTAAAGGGAAGAACAATTGGGAAGAACAGGATTTCTTTCTATCACCTATACCTAATTTGGTAACACCTCTTTTCAGAGTAATTAACTTTACTGTTAGGTTAACGTACCCGTGTTCCTGATATTATCTATCTTTGGACTGGGTTTATCTCTGTCTAATAAGCGGGAAGGGCTTAGTCGATACCAATCTTCTTCACCCCTCCCAAACTTGTTATTTGCATTTGTGTACTTATGATAATTTATGTAATACCTGATATTTGTTAGTAATTGATGTTTAAGGTGAATAAAATCACATAAACTCATTTAGTTCTGTGTTGGAGATACCCAAAGCCCAACTTTTCCCCTATTCGTTTAATATAGTTTGTATCTACGTCGTCTGTGTGTTTGAAAACACCAAATCGGTGTGCGCGCAGATGCGTGACTGGAAAACTTGCAAATAATTGCTTGACCAGGAGAGTGGAAGAGAAGATTGAGAGAAACGATTTGTCGTAAATAAGTCTGTCTTTACTCTCCTCCAGCACGCTGTGAAGCAACTATTTAATCTCTACATTTTCTATCACTGAGCTTTCCATCATCATTTTTCACTCTAAACCGGACCACTATTTCTAAGACTCTTTTCTCTCAAAATAAATTTACGACAATAGGAAATAATTGTTTACTTATTGCTCCCACCACTCACACATGACCTATACGCACGTACACGCGCGCACACACACAGAGATTGTAAATGCTTACATTAGTTGGTTCAACTTACTTAACGTTTGTGTCTTAGATCTCACCAGACTGTAGTTGCGATGGTGAGATTTGCTGTTTCATTTGTCTTGTTCTTTTAAAATTTTATTTATTTATTTATTCATTTTATAAATGTTGGTGCTCCTGTAACAGAGAGGTTGGTTAAGACGAAAAATTCGGTTAGATTTATTTTTATGAGATTTATTTTTATGATTGCTATTAGCTGAGGTTAATTTATAGTCAAAGGGAAATACTCGTAATACATAAAATGTAAATTGGGGACAAAATATGTCTTACATCCCTTCTTTAAAAATAGGACATATGCCTTTGTTTGTGTTTTGAGATGGGCTAGGTGATCGTAATTCGCGGGTTTTGAATGGCGTGGTGAGTTGTTTGTCAGACAAAGTGTTCTGGAAGGTTCGAAATTAGTCGTCGTTGTAAATCGACGTTTTAGATTAAATCAGTTTGCTCCCATATGTGATAGAGTTAGCTTCTAGATGTGGTAGCGAGTAGAAGTTCCATCGGGCCGATAAGCCAATGTATATTGGTTGCTTCTTACGTGGCAGAAAAACTGTACTATCGCCCAGACGTCTATCTCGATATTTGCCACGTTTGTGTATGGTAGTTTTATTTATTCTGAGGACAAGATGTCAGTGTTTCCAAGTGAGAGAAATGTGTATTCGAGATACCAGGTATGTAGAGTTTACACAAAACCTGTCGATGAACTTTTAGGTAAATGAGAAGAACAGTAGACAGCGGATAATCTTGAGTTTAGAAGATAGACTTGGTAAATGTACACCCCTGGCGGTTAGGTCAGTTTCATTGATACACCAGGCAGAAACATACGAATATGTCAGAGCATAAGAGAGACGTATGTTTACATATGAAGAGATAGATGGTAGATTATGGCAACAGTGGTTCTCAAAGTGTAGTCCCCAATAGCCACTAGAGACAGTTATCATAACTGAAGCAGCGAGAGAGATAGAGTGACACTGAAATATTACCTACTGATTTTGTTGTACAAGTCTACCAACCTCAAGTTGAAGGTTGGGCATATTGTTTTGCAGATATTGTCAAGAGCCAACATTTGGCCTATTTTACAATGGCTTATGTAAATAAAGTTCTACGTTAAATATGAAGCCTGCTGTCATCGTAACTCATTTATCAACTGTTGTTCTGAGTAACGTTGTCGTCTGAAAGGAAGAATTTTCTTACCATACAACAAGCAGCCTACTGTCAGGGCAGAGATATGAATCTATACGATCAACCAAAATAGAAATAGGGTATAATAGACTAGTCTGTCCGTCAACGGACACACTCCCACAAGTCGGCACCCATTCAAGTTGGTAGGGTATAATTTACTATTCTTTCTTCCTCATTCGGGCCCGGTGAACACTCACGGAGGGTTACTTTAACTTCTACAGCAAGAAAACTATCAAAGCTACTGAAGGAGAACTAGCTAGCTACCCTTGCTGCGATATCTGCTGCTACCGTTATTATTACTATCTCAAATACTACTCCTTCTGTTACAACTACAGCTACTACAATAGCTAGCTTATGACTTTTACTACCACTGCTATTTCTTCCACCACTACTGCTGTTATAACTTTTATGAGACTTACCACTACCATAAGGAACGTCCGACTGACAGAGTGGCTAGAGCGCTGGTCTCTCGTGGCAAAGATATCGGGTTCGATTCCCGGTATCATCACGCTCCAGTCTACCCAGCTGTAACTGGGTACCTGTCTTTGCTCTTGAGTTAGGGAAGAAAAAGGCAGCGCGGACGGGAACTGGTCACCCCACCTCTTGATGCTGGACCTAGCATAGTGAAGTCTCTAACACTTCTCTCCCCTACTGCAGTATCAGCTTTGGGACTACCTTGACCTATTTTTTAAGTTTACTACCATAAGAGCAACGGGTCAGCAACGTGTCGATCTTGATTTACCGATAGACTCCAGGGGAGCATTGGGGGGGGGGGGGGGGGGGGGGGTGATATTTTGTTGAAGGAGCGGAAAAGAAAGAATTTTTTTAACTAGGTAAATTGTGGATTAACCCTTTCATTCTGGCACTTAAAAGAGTGGTGTCCCCTTGTTTAAAGGTACTTTCCCAACATTCCCAGTTAAAACCCGTTAGCTAACTTACGCAAGTTCATTTTTTTCATAAACTGCTACGAAGTGATGTTTTGTTTGAAGTGAAGTTAATATTCGGTGAAGTATCACTTGAGTTTTCTACCGCTCTGTTGATAAAATTGCAGGAAGTAGATAAAAGTTACAATGAGACTGCATTTATTAATAATTCTAAATAAGGTAAAACATGAAAACCGGCATGATTTTATTTAGGTAGACCTTTAGAGACCTCAGTGGTTCTAAAGTAGATCCTCATTACTCCTAGATACCGACCGCTGCATTAGAGCGTTGGAGGTCCAGGGAGGATAAAGGCCTGCTTGCCGAGGCAAAGGGACCTCATTTGAAACCAAATCACTTCACGCTCAAGTCTCTACCCAGCCGTAAAAATGGGTGTCTGACTATGTTCGGAGTTTATCGAAGGCAAAAGTAGCAAGGAAGGGCCTAGTCATCCCACGTTATACAGCTGATACCTAGTATAAGTGAAGTTTCTAACACTCAGTCCCCTACGGCAGTATCTGTTACGGAGCTATGTTTACCTTTGGTTTTTTTTTTTATTACTACCATTTCCATTACTATTTTACAAATGTACTGTAATTTACAACAAACATATACAGCCATACCTCGCTTTATTGCGCTTCGCTTTATTGCGCTTCGCAGATATTGCTCTTTTTTTTCCTTCAAATTATTCATGTTTATTTATTAGAACGTGCCTTCTTCTCCCGACAGATTTTGGCAAAAAGATAACGATTCTCTGAAGGCTCAGATGATGAAGATTAGCATTTTTTTTAAGCAATAAAGTATTTTTAATTTTACAGTACATTGTTTTTTTTTAGACCTAGCTCTGTTGCGCACGTAAAAGACATAATGTAAACATGATTTTAGGCTTTTATATGCACTGGGAAGCCAAAAATAATGGGTGTGACCCGCTTTATTGCGATATTCGCTTTATTGCGGTGGTCTGGAACCGAACCCGCAATATCTCCGAGGAATGCCTGTACTGTACTCTGATCCCTTTTGATGCGACAAATAGTCTGTGGCCGGGTGGGCAGTTGGGGTTTGCTGTTAAACAGAGAGTAGGTTTGGTTTACTAGCCTAACTGCTAGAGATTTATATTCCTCTCCTTTAATTGGGGTTTCCAGGTTCGATTGTTTCTCCTCTTTTGATGTAAGTGTAGCAAATTAACAGGGATAGAGCAGTTTCTCAACTTAACATTCAAACTCTTCAATAACCTCCTCAACAGCGTTCATCTTTGAATAGGAACAACGTTTAATAACTTTCGTTTGCAAACTGATTTGAGTCAAATACAACAAGGTCTTGGATAATTACATAATTACAGTAATGTACAAAGTCAAGTAATATATCAGCATCATTTCATTGGTGCTAAACTTCCTTTGCTCCTTTTCTTAGTATTCATTTTGATCAAGACTGAACTCCTTGTTTCTACTATGTTCGTACGTTGGGTGATTAGCTTCCGTCCTTGATAACATTTTCTCAGCTTTTCAGTTTAGTCTCTTATTCAAAACTCTCTTTTTTCTCTTCTTTGTATTCCATAAGTTTAATGTGTTCCAATGCAAGGGGCATTCTTTATAAGCAAGCTTCTAGTACATAGGATTCAGTATCGCTTAGATTTTGAATCTTCGAACACAACTCTGCCGCCGCTATAAGCTGAGAGCTCTGATAATCGAAAAGCATGAACGTCAAGCATACTTACATAATATCAGAAATCACAAAAATCGCACAACTAATTTATCATTCTAGAATGCATCACAGATTATAAAAGGACCTAGTTGATTTCCTCAAAACATGAATACACTGAGCTGGACAAAAATGCGTCCTTCTTCATCGCTCTCAATATTCAGACTGCTAAATCATGGCGTCAGTTTTCGCTGGGAAAAAGCTTCTGAGCTCCCTAATTGGGTACAAAAATCATGTGACTAATTTTTGACACGTAACGCGACTCTTAGCCTAATTAAAATTTATGCTACTGAATCTTTATAATCTGTTTCTAGGAAAGTAGAAACTTATATGCTAATCTGGGTTTAATTTTTCTTTGGTTAGAAAATAGCCTGTTTCCAAAGAAACAACGATATACACGGCTACATATAGATCCCGGGGCCCTGCAAATGTATCCCATAGGGAGACATTTGAGTACTATCAAATCTAAAAAAATATCCCAAACATTTCCTAAGTTCAAAAAATTTTCAGAAAAATTTAAAGTTCAAAAAATTTTCTAAGTCCAAAAATATTTCAGAAAAATTTAAACTAATTCCTAAACCTGGGTTCCTTTCTCATGGTTTGAGAAATTTAAGATAGGTCAACTTTGCATCAATTCTGTGAAAGGGAGAATCAGCTATCGCAGATACCGCCAGGCTGCAGGAACTAGAAGAAGTTGGCTTCACCAAAGCAGCAGATCTTTAAACGTAGTATAAATTTCGACAGGGAAGTTCAAAAGTAAATCTGAGTGTCGTAGAACACCAAATAGGCTGTTACATTCAGTCACCCCTCCTCTCTAACCCTTCAGATTCCGAGCCATCAACATCAGCCCCAGCCCCAGTTAGATCTCCTTCAAAGTGCCATTTTTTTTTCCTCCAGTTCCTGAAGATGAGCCACCTCAATTTTCTGAATGAGTCTAGAATCCCCCTAAATACCAACATTCAAAACTGTATATATACTGACTATATATTATTCGTCTACTTGCTCAAGAATGATTTTAAGGTAAGATGCTATTTACTGTATTTTCTTTACTCTTATGTTTATTACAGGTGTTGGCAAAGTGTTATATAGTTAGTTATCGTTTTTTTGGCGGCCCGTAATGCATTTGAAAGCTAAATAAAGGCTATGCATATCGACTTTCGTCGATTTTCGACTTTCGTCATAGCTCTGGTCCCTAACCTGTCG
This sequence comes from Oreohelix idahoensis, assembly GCA_024509875.1. Classification (NCBI taxonomy): domain Eukaryota; kingdom Metazoa; phylum Mollusca; class Gastropoda; order Stylommatophora; family Oreohelicidae; genus Oreohelix; species Oreohelix idahoensis. Next base: position 515,589 of record JAMPIV010009982.1, on the reverse strand, counting down.
AAAGAGCAGGTATTGGTTACATATTTCAACCAAATTTAAAATTCGGCAATGGCCAACCAATTTTTTCAATATAAAAAATGTGACATTGGGAAAACCAACATGGTTCAAAAAATATCTACATTCTCTTATATGGTGTCTCTTCTCTGTTCCTGTTTTGGCCTGTATTTTAAGTCTGCAAGTATTTTTTTTTTTAAATGGTAAGTTTCCAAGTACTCTGCAAATTCCAAGAAATGTTCTCAAATCCTTAAATAGTCCATCATAAAAGTAGCCAATGTTCTCATGGGACTCATCATCTTTTTTTTTGCTAGTGAATGAGCGTAATTGCTCATATTAACATGTGGAAAACATCTCTAGACAATAATTTATTTTTCAAATATGTGATGTTAACCAGCATCATATCCTGATAAGCAATCATACCATTTTCACAATAAAAGCGTAAAAACCTCATGGCTCCTTATTTATTAATGTTTCCTGTATTTGACATTTTCCCATGGGTGTTATAAATTCGTGATCCTGTAGAAAATGTTCTATATTACCTTTTTTTTTTTTTTTTTCATAAGTTTTGGTCAGTTATAATTCTAATCAGTTATTTCCTTCTTTTTTCTGTCAACACAGTATTTTTCCTGTGAACCCTTTCCTAGAAATATTTTTTTTTTTTCTTCAAAGATCTTCTTTGACTTACCATACATCAATTTTCAAACATCAAATTATTCAGCAACCAACAGACGAATATGTTACTATCATATTATGAAATATAAGGGAAAAGGAAAATATAGTTTCAAATCATCATGAATTTTCTACGTTGGGTTCCGTATTACTTTATTTTCTCTGTTAAGACAACTGCTTATACTCTTAACAATATGTATCCATGTTGTCACTCTCAAGGCATCCTTGTATACAGTTTATATTTGTCTCCTTTTTTTTTTTTTTCATAACACCAATTTATCATTTATGGTGCTCCAATATCATTGTATCCCTTCTAGTCTTCCTGTTATCTTGAGAATTCATCCTTAGTAACTCCCTATGTACCTTATCTAGCAATACATTTATCAAAAACACATCAAACAATTATTTATGGAACAATCAACTGAGATGTAAGAACTTTTTGAGAATATGAGATGGAAAAAAAAAACATTGTACATTATGTGCAGGATTGTCAACACCAGCTCTGCCTTCGCAGGTCGAAGGTTTTTCAGAACTATATGGTGTTTATAATATCTGCTGCTACAGCCAGATGATCAATTTATTTTTCTTAAATTCATAATAATTTAAGTTAATTCCTATGGGGCATGGGGGTACATGTATTCCAATGGTAATCCGTGATTCAGCAATATGGATGTCCAATCTAGGTAGTCTTTTATAATTTTATATCCATCCATTGTATATGGATCCATGACACGTCAGTCCATGGGGTTACATTGTTCTTGGTCCATATATCGTAAAGGGCGATCCAAGCTCAGTATTGTCACAATGTCTCAATCATATTTCAATCCTCTGGTTTGTTTTATTATTTAATTTAAAATACCATAACCATTTCAATATAACCATTAGTAAGCAATAGTCATGTGCTATTATAATCAGGTTCACAATATAAGGCAAGTGGCAAAAATATCAAAAATTGTCTTCTCCCAAATTGTGGAGATATTACACAATCTCTTGTCTCTTATATATATTATGATCATTTCATTCCATTATTTTATTATTTTGTCCATAACCTCTATGGTTCCATGGGATATGCATACTCCATTTGTATATCCTTTGTCTATGGGTGATCCAAATCTTGTATAGTTCCGCTATTTTCTGATCCAAATCTTGTATAGTTCCGCTATTTTCTGGGTGCATCAGCATTCAATCTTTTTTTTTTGTTTAATCTCCATTGTGTCCTTAACACCTTTAGTTCCATAGGATTATCATAATTCATTTGTGTATCCTTGTGCAGTGATAATCCATACATTTATGGTTCTCATATGCAGCAATCATATTCCTCTGATTTGTTCTATGTTCATAGATTCCAGAAAATTTCAATTATTTGCTCTGTTATTTCGTAACAAGCTAAAATTATTCATTATCCCATTCCAATGTGGGCATTAGTGCATAGACCGCACAACAAAAAATTAGTTGTGTCAACATAAAGTTTCACCATAATAGAAAATGGCATCTTCATCATCACTAAACAGTTGCTTCATCCTCTCATGTGCCATCAGTGGCTATCATCCGGTAATGGGGTGTTCAATGTGGGGTCAGCATATACAAATGCTATAGAGGGGTATTTTATTTGCTAAGTCAGCATGTGCAAATGTCATTGGGGTACTTGTCATAGGCAGTATCAACAAAATACTGCTGGAGTATCAGAGATCATGCTGGTAGGAGGTATGACTGGCATAGGCAGTATGAGCAAAAACTAGTTGCTCACTCTGATGTGGTGATTTATTTTTCTCTTTTCTTCTATGTCAGCTGCTAATCTCAGGGCAGTCAATGTTATGTGGCATTGGCCTATCATCATGTCATTATTCATGTGCATAACAAAATTGTAATAAACTGTCAATCAGTATCATTAAGATGTGCGAGGGTGGCATATAAACATATAACACATCCTATAAAAACATTCAAAATGTGTTCTCTTTTTATTTTTTCTTTATGTCTTTTCTCTTTTCATTTTTTTCTTTTTTATCTTTTCTCTTTGATTTCTTTTCTTTGCATTTTCTGTTTTGTTCATCTTTTCTGGTTTGCAAATTTTTTTCTTTCTTTTCAATATATCAAAATTTCAATTCTTTTCTGTCAATGTATCACAATTTCAGGAGAATGACAATAAACAGTTCTCTAAACACTAGAGATACTATCAATCTTAAACAATAGGGCTGCAAGTAATAGTTAAGGTCAGAAAAGAATTTACATAGTAGTGGCTGCTGTCAATAAGGAGTGAGGAGAGGGTACTGTAAGTTCTTGATAGATAGGGGAAAATGTAAGATCTGCTGATTACAACATTATTGTAATTCAAAGAGATGGAAAATGATTTGGATAGAAAAGCTCATAAGTCTAGAATGTCGTCTCGAAATAGTGGAAAGGATAATAGTAAGTTAAGGAAGTGTGATAGTGGAGTGAGGAAAATCTTACAATAGTGAATTAAAGGTTGGATATACAATTTCTTGTGCAAAGTGTAATAATTTCAAACAAATTTCTGTGAACATGCTAAAATAAATAAACCTGTGGAGAAAATAGCATGACAAATATGGGTATGAATTTTCTTATATAATGTGACTAAATCTGCAACATATGCTGTTAAACAGATATCATACTGGGATCAGTGCGATGGATCGAAGTGATAGATAATAGATGAGTTAAGATAATTGGGAATAAAGATATTAGTATCAGGTAAGAGGAAAATTACTCGTGCAAGGTGTCTGCATGAATGTGCGCTAAGATGCACGGAAAATGAATCACTAGTTCTGGAATAGCAAGTCAAGGAGAAAGTGAAAAATGGAAAATGATGAAGTCACAAGGTACAAATTATCATCATGACAACTATCTGTGTGCAATTTATGACTAAACATCAAACCGTCTGTAATAAATGTGATTGTGATTGTAGAACACCCTAACTTCTTGTGTCAACTTTTATTGAACATTTTCAAAATGTGTGGGAACAATTGTTAAGATTACACAACAACAAATCCAGGAATAACATCACAATTGGGCTGGTGCTGTGGGGTAATCTGGTCATCAGCAGTTGCTTGTCCATAAGTTCAGGTTCATCAAATGGGACTTGAACATCTCAGTCTGCACCTAGTTCATCTGGTTTGGGATAGTTATTGTGAACTCAGTCTGAAAAGAAAGTACATGAGATAGTTAGAACATTTTTTTCACTTTTGCGTAGACCGTACATGGGATGGCATGTACATGAAGACTTGGGCGTGTTTCATAGGAGTTTCCTCATTTCTAGCATTATAATCTCCCGACTGGATAGGCGAGCATCATATTGGGTAGCAGTGGTGATGGGTGTGGTAGGCGACACTGCATTGGTTGATTGTTGGGGCGCTGAGGACATCAACGAATTCGGTGATGGTTTAACTGTAGATTGCACATCTTTTGGTTTGGAAGTAGGTGTACATCAAAGAAGAGTTGGCCACTCGGAAAGCAGCGGCTGGGAGACTTTTTCAGGCCATAAATCGTGGATTCCTCAGCAAGAAAGAGGTTGGTAAGAAAACGAAGATGGCTGTATACCGCTCCACCTATGTCCCAGTCTTGACATATGGATGCGAGTCGTGGGCAATGACTACAACCCACAAAAGCCAGATCCAAACCTCAGAAATGAGGTATCTGAGGAAAGTGGTTGAAGTAACAAGAAGAGACATGGTCAGCAACCAGACGATCCGTCAAGGCCTAAAATCCCATCCGCTGCAGACCCAGATAGAACAGTCCCAACTAAGATGGTTTGGCCATGTCTGCAGAATGGGAGAAGATCGGCTACCACGACAAGCATGGGAAACAAAGAGCCAGGGATCCAGACCTCCAGGACGACCCAGAGTCCGCTGGGAGGACAACTTTAGACAATCTTTGAAGGACCGAGGACTAGAATGGAACCAGGCCAGGAAGAAGACAGCTGATAGAATGGTCTGGCGCTCTCTCTTCCAAACCTCTACACCTCACGGTAGAAGGGGAACGACTAAGTAAGTAAGTAGGTGTATGTTTCGCCTTGATTTTTTGTCTGACCTGGTTCTGCGGTATGTTAACACCGTTTACAGTGGGCACAGTCATTTGCACACTGTTGCGTTTGACAGGTTGGTGGTACGCTGAGGAAAATGGTACCGACTGTGATGTGGCCTGGGGATGTATGGTTAGCACCTCTCGGCCTAGTTTCGAACCATGATGGCGTTTCGCCTTGACTATTCGCCTGACATCGTTCTGTTGTAATTCTATGCACTTGGAGACAGGAGGCAATGTCTCAGATTTTGGGAGATACAGGCTTTTGACACTGGAACTGACCGTAGGTACAGTATTTGACTCACTGTTGATGGTGACAGGTTGGTGGTAAACTGGAGAAGACGTCAATTGCTGTACTGTAGCTGGAAGTGACATGACTGGCGGGTGTGGTAGTTTTACAAACGTGGCAACAGGAGGCGTTTCCTGAGGCCCAGGGAAACATGACTTGACAGTGTTGACCTCTGAGGGTGGGGCGCTGAATATTGATTCGATGCCGCTATCTGAGTCCGATACACAGGACATTTAGTCGTCTACATGTACGTTGGAGTCTGGTACTACTGCACCAGGGTTGAAACTCTGTTTTCGTTGTTGATTTACAGACTTGGGAACTTCTGATTGTTTTGCTTTCTTTACGGATTTGGCAATTTCTGTTTGTGTTGCTTTCTGTACGGATTTGGTGTGATGGACGAACTCGGCTGACCCTGAACTTTGTTGTAATTCTTGTAAAACGGGACTTCTTTCACGTGGATTCATTAGCTATGCAACTATTCCACACAGAGGGCAAACACGTTTGCTGATTGATATGCGGAAAGTTTACCTATCGTTCATTCTGGTCATCGCATTGATTTAAGGAGAGATTAAATCACGCCCACTAACATCTCTTGAACAATCATAGGCAGTTATTTTAATTAACTTTTCCAGTGGGGGGGCGTCACCAGAATCAAACAGATACAGCGACCACGATCAAAGAGACAGACTGAGGGATTTCAGGGGAGACTATCGGCGTTATCAAAGACAGTAGTGGTCCCTGATACGAGACGCAGTTGCTTGCCGCTATTTTCGCGTCTCGGTGTCAACCGCAGAACCGAGCGAACGGGGAAAGCCGAAACGGGCAGCAGCGAGCGTAGATACGAAGACCAGGGGGCGGCTTCTTCCCTTGATTTGGTGGTCAGATCCCCAAAAGTTCATGAGATCAAATAAGCTGTCAAGTTTATCATGTCCCACTCAACTTACATTCCATTTTAGATAAATAGACCATGAAGAATAGACATTTTATCACTCGCTGGCCAGACCTTTACAGAAGCACTAGCTTTATTGAAATCTTGTTATAGATTTTCCCCTGGATTTTATATATATATTTGCAGTGATTTCTATTCTGTGCAAAGCGGTAATATATATTGTGTAAAGTGATCAGTGGTCTAGTTCAGTCATTCTATTTCAATGGATTTTGTGTTAATTTAAATCTATTAAATTAAACCATCTCAATAGTTCCAGTTGTAAATATAATGATCTATCTATTATATTATTTCAAAAGATAATAGATGCTTAAATTAACTTTTAAAGTCGCGAAGGAATTTATAATTAATAAATTCAGTTAAGTCCTAGTTTTATAGATGTGTGTTTTTAACCACTAGAATTCGCGCAGTGTTTATTAAATACATAATTAAATACTCGAGTGTATTATAGGCTTAACGGGAAATTTATCGCGCTTGATTTTTCGGTATGTTACATGTCTTTTTTCTTTCACACAGAGTGATCGTAACCTGCGGTCCCAGCTAAATAAAGAAAGAAATAAAGAAATCATCCTATAAACTTCCAGTCATATTGAAGAAACATTTCTTTTAAATATAATCTTGTGGCGGTCCTTGCGATCTAGCGGTCAGAATTAAATGAAATAAAGCCCACCCAAGAACATTTTAAAGAACAATCATCAAATTACCCTTACAAACCTGTAAGACAAACTGGAAGGTAATCATCGCCAGTAGCGATATTATACTTACTGTTTACTGTGAGAGAGTACATATTTTCCTGACTGTGACTGAGCCTAGTTTTTCCTCAATTGGATTTAATAAAACTATCATCACGCATTGAAGGAATTTTACCATAGCGGAAGATTAAAAGAGACCACTTCATTTTCACCCCTGTGTCGAACTGCGTCAGTGCCATCCCATAGACTCGTTTCTTTATAATAAACCACAAGAACTCTTAGAACTTTAAGTCCGGCGATAAGCGGGAATATTTGCTCTCAGTGAATCCTCGCATTATCTGGGGCAGGACATAGAAGGACTAGACAGTTGTCATACGTCAAGAGTTAATTATTGGGTTTATCATTCTAAGGGATTGTCTGATGCTGCAACTCGGTAAGTGTGTGGTGTATATGAGTGTGGATCCGCACAGAGTGTATGAATGACAGGAAATTAATCCTTTTGTGTAACCATTTTGTTAACTTGCTTACCTGGTAATATATATCTTTTCTGTATACCCTACATTGTTCCTTTAAGTGGGATAGTTGATAATTTGTTAACTATGTTTAAAACTCCCTCCTTTTCATTTGCTTAGTAAAGGGAAGAACAGCTGGGAAGAACAGTTTTTTTCTATCACCTATACCTAACTTTGTAACACCTCTTTCAGAGCAATTAACTTCACTGTTAGGTTAACGTACCTATGTTCCTGATATTATCTATCTCTGGACTGGGTTTATCTCTGTCTAATAAGAGGGAAGGGCTTAGTCGATACCAATCTTCTTCACCCCTCCCAAACTTGTTATTTGCATTTGTGTACTTATGATAATTTATGTAATACCTGATATTTATTAGTGATTGATGTTTAAAGTGAATAAAATCACATAAACTCATTTAGTTCTGTGTTGGATGTACCCAAAGCCCAACTTTTCCCCTATTCGTTTAATATTGGTTCATTGATATCTGTGTTTTGAAGCCGTTTGACTTGGGTTGGTCTATTTTGAAAGGGGGTACATGGTGTCGTTTTTATTGTTATGTTCGTAGTACTGGCCTCCTGCCGTTTGTGAAATGGTTGTCGGCATGATTTTGGTGGTTGAATGTGTGCTCGAAAACCATCTTTTCATATATTCCCCATAAGCAGTGGGACGTATCATCAAGGTCTGTCGTTTGGGATAACCTCCCAGCAAAAAACTATTTTTCCACTTGTCAGAGTCAGGCTCATGCTGAGGAGGGGAACATAAAGGACACGTAATGCTGCATAGGGTAACTTCCCGTCAGCAAATATTTCTTAGACATGTCAATCGGTGGGCTGTAATGGTTGTGCATGCGTTTGCTGCTGTTGTTGTACTCTTGGTGTGGGTATTTTCTCTTGAGGTCCATGTGTCGTTAATGCTTATGCTTATTTTCCTGCTCGTTATAGAGGACTGGCACGGGCACCAAATATACCTTTTCTTAGTATTCATTTTGATCAAGACTGAACTCCTTGTTTCTACTATGTTCGTACGTTGGGTGATTAGCTTCCGTCCTTGATAACATTTTCTCAGCTTTTCAGTTTAGTCTCTTATTCAAAACTCTCTTTTTTCTCTTTTTTGTATTCCATAAGTTTAATGTGTTCCAATGCAAGGGGCATTCTTTATAAGCAAGCTTCTAGTACATAGGATTCAGTATCGCTTAGATTTTGAATCTTCGAACACAACTCTGCCGCCGCTATAGCTGAGAGCTCTGATAATCGAAAAGCATGAACGTCAAGCATACTTACATAATATCAGAAATCACAAAAATCGCACAACTAATTTATCATTCTAGAATGCATCACAGATCATAAAAGGACCTAGTTGATTTCCTCAAAACATGAATACACTGAGCTGGACAAAAATGCGTCCTTCTTCATCGCTCTCAATATTCAGACTGCTAAATCATGGCGTCAGTTTTCGCTGGGAAAAAGCTTCTGAGCTCCCTAATTGGGTACAAAAATCACGTGACTAATTTTTGACACGTAACGCGACTCTTAGCCTAATTAAAATGTATGCTACTGAATCTTTATAATCTGTTTCTAGGAAAGTAGAAACTTATATGCTAATCTGGGTTTAATTTTTCTTTGGTTAGAAAATAGCCTGTTTTCAAAGAAACAACGATGTACACGGCTACAAGTCAGAAGGGTTAGGAGGAGCAAATATGTTCAGAAAGAGGTTAAAGGAAAATTTGGAAAAATTAAACCTTTCCCCCCTTTCTGCTCACTTGTGTCATCACCTGGGAATAATACCACTTACCCGTAAGTAATTCAGTTGTAGTTGCTTATTTGCTATCTTGCAATTCATAGTGAGGTAAGGGTGAACAAATTGACTGAAACAACCTGCTTGCGAGACCACATCGTCAAAAGGAACAGGAAAAATGTTCACCATTTTGTGTATAACGTAACTAAGCACTGTTTCACAGTTGTGTGTACAACGTCACCAAGTTCTGTGGGTCCTCTCAAGGCAGTAATCTTGTAAAGATTACATGACTCTTTCGGTTTTAATTTTTGTATGGTGGGCCTGGTACAGGTCACTCGAAGTTCCTTCACATTTTGATATTTTAAAGTGTACCACGGCAGAGGGTCGTGCGCAAAATGTAAGCTCCCTAGGTCGTCTGAAACCTAGTGAACGAAGGGCTCAAAGATTTGACACACCCAAACAAAGCTGATGTCTACTTAAATAAAAGTGTTTCTAAAAAATACGCAGTTTCTTCTTTTTTTTCTTCTTCTTGTTCTTCTTCTTCTTTTTTCTTCTTCTTCTTCTTTTTTCTTCTTTTTTCTTCTTTTTTCTTTTTTCTTCTTCTTTCTTCTTCTTCTTCTTCTTTTTTCATCTTCTTCTTCTTTTTTCTTCTTCTTTTCTTCTTCTTCTTCTTCTTCTTCTTCTTCTTCTTCTTTCATTTTCTTCTTCTTCGACACCCTCAGACGTCTGCTTGAATGTTTACAATGAAAGCAGTAGTCAGTTTGAGGCTATTTGAATCTCCCATAGAGCTTTTCCACGAATGGTACTGGTGTCAGCCATATGTGCTTTCTCTGTTCCACATATGTTGGGCAACTTTGAAGCATATGTTCAGCAGTTATTTTATCAGTGCCACAGTTACACTGATCGGTAGTTACTATCTTTAGTTTGTTGAATATATGGTATCCTAATCTGTTGTGGCCAGTGCGGAGTCTGAAGATTACCACTTGTTCTTTTCTGTTGAGCTGGTAGTACGCATCATATTATGTGTGACCTGGATGCTCTACATCCCATTTGTTTCTGTATCTGATTCTGATAAAAGTCTGATAGACGCAGTTTTAATAAAAAGTCTTTAGTACTATTGCGAAAGGTTGGACTGCAGGCCTCGGTATTTTTTTATCGAGCACTTTGAGATCTGAAACTAAGAAGAATGTTCTGGTGCTGGGGACACCGTATTTTTAACTGCCGGTGAGAGACAGCGTGTCGAAAATTTACCTATGTTAAACATTCTTCTTCCCCCCCCCCCCCCTTTCTTTTTCTGTCATATAGATCTACCAAATGAAACCTTGGGATCTACTGGTAGATTAAGGTCGAACGACTTATTCCCCATGATTTAGGGTGTCTGCCAATTATCCAAGACACTGGGCGCGCAACCAAAGATTCAGCCCTTGTTTTTGAAGATAGATTTGCTAGTATTTTCTTTTATTCTCTATTGCCTTGAGCCTCGCAATTTTAGGAGTCTCGCACACAAGTATATGCTTGTCGATACAACAGAAATTTATTTTTAAAAGTGCATTGCAAGTTCACGCTTGCCTAGGGCTTCGTACAACCTAATACCGCCACTGATGATAATAACAATAGTCCCCTCAGTCATAACTGACTATGGGAATGCGCCCCTGAGGTGACAGGTCTCAGCTGCTTGTTTTCCTGGTGTTTATTTCGACGTATTCTCCTGTCTTCTGCTTGTTGTGTGAGCTTCTTTTCGCCCCGTCTGAGGTGGAGCCGTAGATAGCAACACCACTTGGTGCGATCTCCAGCTTAATCCTCCCAGGTTGCTGGATTTATGTCCACTGCTGATAATAACTTAGAATCTTAGCTAGTCTAAAATCAAATGTGTATGAGAAGCATGACAACTTTATTTTTATCTGGTCAGCAGGGTTGCAGTGGCCTTTCTGTTCTGGACCAAAATCACTCAGATCTTTATTATAAGAATAGCATTCTAAGCCTCAGTTCCTTCATCATCATCATCGTCACTTTCAGCTCCCCAAGAAATCTATCTATCTATCTATCTATCTATCTATCTATCTATCTATCTATCTATCTATCTATCTATCTATCTATCTATCTATCTATCTATCTATCTATCTATCTATCTATCTATCTGTCTATCTATCTATCTTTTTTTCAGTCATTTCTGACCATAGGAGCGTACCCCCCGAAACAAAGTCTCGGTGGCACGAGGTTTTGCACTTGAATAAAGAGGTCAAGATGTTGCCCATGGGAGCCTGCCTCTGCTGGTACGATCAGAGGAATGGCGCGGCCGTTACAGTCTGAAACCAGAGAATTTAAGTTTGCTATACTTCATGTCCTGTTTGAACTAATAAAAGCGCTATTTCCGCGAGGGTCGGAGCTTAGTAAGCATGTATTAGCTGTAGAATTTCCAGAGTTATCCAAGTAGGATCGTGTCATCTAAGGAACCTCGACTGATTTAATGAGCCATTCTCGGTTTCACCGTGAGACACTGTGAACTTATACAGGCGTGGCTTAATCTTTGAGACAAGCATATGACTACTGTCAGGATATCCTTCAACAAACGTATATCAAGTATTCCTGTCACGTGCCATCATCTAAATATCTTGCCATGTCTTTTTCATACTATTCATGTCAGTCTCCAATTCTTTTCTCCATGTGCTAATTGGTCTCCCTATGCCTCTCTTCCCTGGCAATGCCAGAACTACGACTGCCTGGTAATGCTATCAACATGTTGTGTGTGTCCTGTCCATATCCAGCGTGGGTTTTCTTCATCTCTTGTTCCAATGGGACTATTCTGGTTCTTGTCATCTCTTGTTCCAATGGCACTATTCTGGTTCTTGTCATCTCTTGTTCCAATGGCACTATTCTGGTTCTTGCCATCAGTTCCACATCTTGCCAACTCCTCAGTATATTTCCTCTTGTATCTTGTGATGTCTTTTCTTACCTTTTTGTTCGCTTATGTGTTTTTGAGCTGTTGCTTTGAAACTTCTAGTTTTACTTCTGCTTAACTCTGCTTTCTTGTTTCTTTTTTCTGTCCTTTATCTTACTGATGGTTTCGGTTGTTATCCATGTTTTGCGCTGGCGTTCTGTTTTTCCCAGTACTTCTTCACATGTCTCATTCCATATGGTTTTGATCTGTTGCCAGCGGTCTTCTGTATTCGCTACATCTTTCAGCTATTTGAATATTTAGTATCTATTGGATATTGTGACCAATCATTCATCATCAGTTACAATCATTTTTTTTAACCTTCTCTTGGTCTTCAGGGCCTTTTTCGCGTTACTTTGGCTCTTCAAATTGTTCGTCTGTGCTGTTGTTCTATGTCTGTGTCGTATGTTCTATTGGAGAATTTTCAACTATATTTGTCTCCTGCGCGTGGCTTGAGTCGGTGGAATTTGTGGAATCGGCCTAAAAATGTCGTATGACGTCACACAATTTTTGCCATTTTAAACCCAATTGTTGCATTTCGTCACAAAAACCCAAACCCTTCCATTATGTGACGTCACAAAACTTTGTTCTTCTTCTTCGTACACTCTCAGACGTCCACTCTCAGACGTACACTCTCAGACGTCCACTTGAATGTTCTCAAAGAAAGCAGTAGTCAGTTTGAGGCTATTTGAATCCCCGTAAAGCTTTTCCACGAAAGGACCTGGCGTCGGCCATATGCGCTTTCTCTGTACCGCATATAAGGGGCAACTTTGAAGCAGATGTTATGTCCACCCCAATTATTTCAGATTGATTGTTTAGGTTCACGGATACTTCGCTGCTTGGTAGAGAATTTCGCGTGAGTATCAGAACACCTCTTTTGTGTCCTTCTCAGTCTAGTCGGAACGCCTGGTATCCTCTAACTGAAAATCTGTGGTTGCTGTTGAGGTGAGTCTCTTGAATGCATGTAGCATCTATTTCTTCTGTATATAAACTTTTAACCAACTTTCCCTTTCTATTAGGTTTTATTTTTAAGTTATAAAACGGGAAAGAAACGACGTAATCGAATTAAATTAGTTAACTAGTCTTCATTATCATCATCACTTTTCAACAGCATAAGGAGCATACGTTTTACTCAAAGTCTTCCTGTCACGTGCCATCAGTTCAAGGCCTTTCCATGTTTTCTTCATCTCCTTCATGTCAGACTCCAGTTATCTTCTAAATGAGTTCCTTTGTCTTCCTCTGCCTCTCTTACCCTGGAACTTCCAGAACAAAGTCTGCCTGGTCAAGTTGTCGGCAGGTTTGCTCAACGTGTATTCTATACATCTCCAGCATCTTCTTCTCATGTTTTGTTCCTCTGGCACTTGTCTGATTCGCGTCATCAGTTCCCCATTAGTGATCTTGTCCTACCACTACAATCCTTCTATTTTAAGTAAGCATCCATTTATGAAAGCGTCAGTGGTTAGAGCACTTGATACTTTCGCGTCAAAAGTAACGAACTGGAAACACGGTGGCATCACGCTACAGTCAACCCAGCTGTAAATGAATACGTGATTCTGCTCTTGGGTTAGGAAAGGCAGAGGCAGCGAGTAGTGGAACTGGATACTCGAAACTCGGACGTAATATTGTGAAGTCTCTAACACGCCACTCCCTGTCGTAGATTTTCGATAGGGAAATTAAGACTTGGGTTGGTCCCTTCTGAATAGATTAGAATGAGTGATAGCCACAGTGAGAGATGATAGTAGAAATAGATTTCCACGAGTGAGATGATAGAAATTTATAGAGGCTGTCCGGAAAGCGAGAATCTTCTCTCTCTCCGCCTATCTTCTACAACAGATCCAGAGGAGTCAGAGAGTCTATAAACTATATATATTAATATATCGTAGAGACACCATCTCCTTCAGTAGAAAAACCACTTCGTAAGACATCTTTTTCTGACGAAAGGACCAGCTCTAGAAAAACGTACCCCGCCATTTGTAAGCAGTACATCGGAACTCATCACGACTTGTCAAAACAACTCATACTTCCGCTAGACCGGAATACAAGAATCTAGTCCCTCCTACCAATCCAAAATATACAATATAGGACTGATTCTACTTGTACTAATAATATGTAATACATATGAATTCAGGCCATAAACACAATAAGCAAATTAATATATTTTCTGGCCCTAAAAAATAAGTACAAACGCAAGCGCAATATCCTTGCGCCGGATCAATATCCAGAACGATTACTCCTATAATCAAAAGTGTGAATCAAACATGGATTATCTCGCTTTTACCGTAGACAGCATTTTCATACACAAATGAATGAATGTCTATATTTCTCCCATATTAAATAGCCATATCGATTTTTGTAATATGTGCGTCAAAATATGCACGCAACAGATTACCACACCCCTCGGGAAAAAAAAAAATGGTACATTTTTTTTTTGAAATACATCTAGGAGCAACATACAATAGGCTCACAACGCACCAATAACAATGCGCAGATGATAAGCATAAGTTTTATGACCTTAGAGAAAGTACTTCTCTATATATAAATATTTCCAGAGAGGTGTCACCAACGCATACTACAATATTAGCAATAACACAATTTTCACATTAGTTTATACATAAATTTCATCTAAGATATCTTAACATCATGATCATCAAAGACAAAAAACATTGAAAGATCAGCGGTGAATAAATATGAATGAACCGCTAAGTAGTGTTACAATCAATATATGATATATTACATATGTGTACACATTTCAACATAGAAACAACTGTATCAAAGTTGTATAACAGTTATGAATCATGTGGGCATCTAGACAAAATATCTGCCATCACATTTTCTGACCCACGGATAGCTCGCACCGAAAAATGAAATGGCTGTAGAGCAATCGCGTATCGCGTTGATCTCGCGCTCTTCAGATTTTTACTCTGAATAGCCGTACGAGCTTTCTGGTCAGTTTCCACAATGCAATGCGCGCCCAGAAGAAATCTTTGCAGTTTAAGGATTGACCAAACCATAGCCAATAATTCACGGTCTAGGACCGAGTAATTCTTCTCTGCGGCATTTAATTTTCGAGAAATATACATTACAGGATGCAGAGTTCCAGAGTACTCTTGCATTAGTGCAGCTCCAATCCCGGTGGATGAAGCGTCACTACGAAGAATAAATGTCTTATCCTTAGAAGGCAATACTAGGATAGGTGAAGTAGAAAACATAGTTTTAACCTTATCCAAAGAGGATTGACATTCTTGAGTCCAATGGACTACATTAGGAGACCCTTTCTTTAGCAAGGAAGAAAGAGGTGACATAATGGAGGACAGATTCGGGATGAATCGTCCATAAAATTGTATTAGACCTAAGAGACTTCGTACTTGCTTTTTCGTCTTAGGAATAGAAATGTTAAGTATCTTACTTGTATTATGGTCTTCTGTTTTTAGGAACCCATGACCAACACGGTGTCCCAAGAAAGATATTTTGCTAAAACCAATACATGCTTTCGATGGTTTCGCTGTCAGGTTATGCTCGCGTAAGATAGACAATAGTTCATTTATACCATTATAGTGATCGTTCCAAGTATCACTGAAAAGACAGATGTCATCAAGATACGCAATGACATCTGAGCGATGAGATAGGATTCGACGCATCATGCGTACAAATGTAGCAGGGGCGTTCATAAGACCGAAAGGCATGAAATTCCATTGGAATAGACCCCTAGGCGTCGAAAAAAGCAGTAAACGGTTTGGCGTGTTCGGATAGTGGAACTTGCCAATATCCCTTAGACAAATCGAGTTTAGTAAAGAAGTGAGAATTCGATAGTCTCGTAAGTAGCTCTTCTAGTAAAGGCATAGGTTCAGCATCGAATTTAGTCACTTGATTCAATTTGCGATAATCCACGCAAAGACGTATGTTATTGTCTTTTTTCCGTACTATAACCATCGGCGAAGAATATGCTGATGTGGATGGTTCAATAATTTTTAACTCTATCATCTCATCTAACTCTTTCTCTACCTGTGCTTGAAAATGTATCGGGATAGGATACGGTCTGACTCTTATAGGACTATGGTCAGTAAGAATAATGTCATGTTGAATGACATCAGTTTGACCAGGAATGTCAGTAAGGACATCCTGAAATTGTTCTAACATAGTAGAAACTTGTTTCTGCTCTCCTGGAGATAATTCTGGAGAAATTGCAACATCTTTCCATGATTCATTAGAGTGAAGAGGAATCAGTGGAAAAGGTAAATTTACATCCGAGAAACTCGTTTCCTCATCCTGTATTACTGACAGAGATGAGTACTGTCCATGTTGGACTGGAAAATCGTCCGTTGCCTGGAAAACAGGTTGTAAATAATCAGGACGTTCATGGAATTCCGTGAGCATGTTGATGTGGAAGGTTTTACGCTTCCCGTCAATATCGACGATATAGTCAACATCGGAAACTTTTGATATTATATCGTACGGACCTTTCCAAGAAATGAGAAGTCTATTTTCCCTACAAGGTAGCAAGACAAATGCTTTGTCACCTGGACAAAGTTGACGCAAACATCTCTTTTTATTGGCAAATTCCCTTGCCTTCTGTTTCGCAAATTCAGAAGAAGCAGTTGCCAATTTGCATGCTTCAATAATCTTGTGTCTAAGTGCGATGACATATTCATAAGAGGATTTTGTGTCATCGACAATATTATCAGCAGTTATAAGATCATGAAGTAAGGACATAGGACCTCATGGTTTCGCGCCAAAGACAAGTTCAAAGGGAGAAAATCCTGTATGTTTGTTGGCGACCTCTCTATATGCAAAGAGAGCCGCGGGTAAAACCCTATCCCAATCCTGAGGATGATCTTCTGTTATCTTACCTAGTAGGTTTTTCAGAGTTCTATTCAAACGTTCCACCATCCCATTGGACATAGGATGATAAATACTACTCAGCTATCTCTCTATCTTCAGAGTCGACATTACTTGAGACATGGTATCCGATATGAGTTGGGTACCATGGTCGGATAATATTTCTGCTGGAAACCCCAGACGAGAAAATATTAACCAAAGAGCATCTGCGACATCAGCAGTAGTTATGCTCTTTAGAGGAACAGCCTCCGGCCAACGTGTGCACATATCAACACACGTCAAAATAAATTGGTGTCCTCTAGCAGACTTTATCTTAAATGGACCAATGATGTCTATCGCCATTTTTTGAAATGGCCGAATGGGAATGTCTGCAGCCTGAATAGGTGCATCATGGCGTGGACCTCTGGATTTAATCTCTTGACATACTTTACAAGATCGACAATAGATTCGTATGTCCTTATTCACAGCAGGCCAAAAGAAAGATTGAAGAACTCTAGCTTTAGTACGGGAAAAACCCATATGTCCAGCACACTGCGAATCATGAGCGTGCTGTAAGATTTTAACTCTCATATTTTTAGGCACAAGGATTTGAGAATGAATGGACTTAGCGGAGTCTTGTACCATACGTACAAGTACGCCATTCTTCATCGTAATCCAAGATTTACGATTTGTATCCTTATTCGGATCACCTTTTGTTGCCAGAGTAAAGAATTTCTTTAGAGTAGGATCATCTTCCTGCTGTTTGATAAAGGAATCGTGGGAAATCTCCAAGGGATCATCTTGGATCTGCGCATCATTATCTTCAGAATGTGAAGATTGTGGCATATTAAGAGCTTGAGCCCTAGTGATTACTGCATTAGCCGATTGCATATTAACATTTTCCCAATTAGAAATTTGCTGTGGAGTGCATTCTTTCACTCCATGAATGCGACCGATGATAAGATCAGCGATCGGATTCGGCAAGAGACATGCTTGCACCTCTCCTGTAAAGAAAGGCGTAGCAATATTGATAATGGCAGTGGAGTACTTCTCCAATGTGCCACCAAATATTACACATTTGACTATATTGCCTGTAGCTCGAGAAGGATTTACGAGTGATTGCCTCACTCCAATGGTAGTGCACCCCGAGTCGAAAAGAATTGATACCGGAGTACCATCTATTAGGCCCCTATTAAAGACAAGAGCACCCCTTCCATTATGCGCAATTGACGCATGAAGAGCGGGAAGTGGGTGACCGCAGCTTAAAGTAGACACTGTGGTTGGATCGAATAATGTTTTGCATTGCGAACACTCAGATGCTCTAGCAAAATCGAAAGCGGAATTTGCTACACTATTGGAGTCTTTTTTATCATTATTCTGATTATCGGTGTCGTGGAACTCCTGTTGTGCAGAGTTAGCCTGGTAATAAGATTTACCATGTCTTTTGTGTTGTGATCTACCTCGGTTATAATTGTCTCTATAATTATTATTGCCTCTGTTATAACCCCTATTTGGGTTTGAATCATAATATTCATGATCATAATCATCATGCTCATTATATTGAGTATCCCTGTAATATTGTTTCTTTTGTCTCCATGAAGCACTTGGGTAGTTCCTATAGCTACTCCCTTTCCGAGAATTTCTAACATTATGGGAACCCCTCGCGTGTCGAGGACTATCAGACCGATTCCAGTTCTTCAAAGAAGAACTCTGATTTGAGCGGTTATCTTGGTTTTGATACTTATCCCAATTAACCTTTTTATCAAATTTATTTTTAGCTCCTTGGAATTTGTGTGAGTAATTCTGATTATATTCTGTTGCCGAAGCAACTGGCATACTCTCTTTAATGTTAGAGTTACCAAGAATCATGTCAGGGTGTGCCGTGGCATACTGGTCACAATATTCTTCCATTTGCTTTATTGTACTAGGTTTACGCTCATGTAAGAACTCTAGGAATGATTTATTTACAGAAGACATGACCTTGTCTCTTAGCAATAAATCCGTAAGACCATCAAATGTTTTCTCTGTTTTGGATAATTCAATCCATCGTGAAAGTGTAATTCGTGCTTTTGAGATGAAATCTGAGAATTCTACACCTACCTCAGGTCTCATTGTTTTAAACAAAAGACGATAACCTTCTTCAGACAGCTGATATCTCTTTATCAAAGCTGCCCTAACAGCATCATAATTATCTTTGTCGGCCTCTTCAACAAAATATAACTTACTCAGAGACTCCCCTTTTAGATTTTCAGACAACTGATTCACATACTGTGATTTGTCAACATTATGAGATCGACAAGCCCGTTCAAATCTAGAAAGCCAAAATGTTATGTCATCACTGGTAGGGTTAAACGCTGGTACCTTGACCTTATATACAAAGGGTTTACCATTACCACCAGATGCCTGATTAACATTACTCATACATGTCAATTTTAATTTCTCTAATTCAAACTCATGTTCTCTTATTGCTTTTCTCTCTTCAGCTTCTCTATCTAATCTTCTCTGTTCTGCAGCAGCTTCTAATTTTTTCTGTTCTGCTGCAGCAACTTCTAGTTTTTTCTGTTCTGCAGCAGCTTCTAATTTTTTCTGTTCTGCAGCAACTTCTAATTTTTTCTGTTCTGCAGCAACTTCTAATTTTGTCTGCTCTGCATCAGCTTCTAATTTCTTCTGTTCTGCCTCAAATCTCCTTTCCTCCACTTGCATCTGCAATTTCTTAAGTTCAGCAGCAGTATCAGCTTCTTTTTCTAATCTTTTTTCTTCAGCTAAGGCTTTCCTTTCTTCTGCAGCAGCTTTTTTTTCTTCTATTTGAAGTTTTCTCTCCTCAGCCGCAGCTTTTTTTTCCTCAGCAGCAGCCTTTCTTTCTTCAACAGCAGCAGCAATTTTTTTCTCTTCTGCAGCTAATGCTTTGTCATATTGAGCAACAGCCCATTGTTCTAAGTCTTTTCCAGTCTTATCAAGAGATTTTCCTTGTGCAATGAAATAATCTAATGTAGACATATTGTCTTCTTAAATCAGAAACCTGAAAAAGTAAATAAATTACCCTCTTTCACGTTAATGAGAGACAAGTCTATACCATAGACTTAGTCTTAGTCCAAACTTGTATGGTTTATAATACCCAATGATAACTTGAGTACCTATGGACACAATAACTGTATCTCAAATACTGTGGGAGACAAGCCTTACAAAGGTCTTGTATATCTCAATGTAATCAAAGATCACTTGGGTACCTGTGGAAAAAAAATATTTCCCTTTACCAATCACTTTGGGAGACAAGCCTTACAAAGGTCTTGTACATTTTGTTTTATAACAATAACAATCATAAAGTACTGATCTGTACTATACTATCAGTGTATACCACTATACGTCATATGTCAACTAAAGACATTACAAAGGACAAACAAGAAAAGACAATATGAACACATTTGCAGAGATCAAATTAAATTAAATAGGAGAAATGAAAAAAAAATGATCACAGAAACCGTGATGATAACTGCAATAATAAAATGACAAGACAAATAACGCCACAGTGTATAAACATAAGGGTGTAAAAAACTGAAATGAAAGGAAAGATGAGACCTACAATTATACAAACAAATCAAACAAAACTAAGGAACACCAAAATTATTAACAAAAACAACGAAGAAAAGAACACCTCATCACAACTAACAGAAATAGCAGCAAATTGTTGCTAACAAATTTCCAATTAAGAAAATGTGTACCTATCGAATACTAGTACCAGACCAATGTAACTCGGCATACCTTGTACTAGTCACACAGAACATAAATTAATTTAATACATAACAAATAACATGTAAGCATAAATAGCATATAGCATACAATATAATTTATGTCATGAATGGAATGTGTTGCAGGTATGGTGTTGTAAAGCAGGCACAGTTTATTTTAATTCTAATAACTTGCCACTTTATTGAGTAATAGATTTAATTCTAAACTATTACACTGTCAATTTTTTCTCTTTTGAGCATATGAAGATCCCACGATGAACTATGCACTTTATGTTCAACAACACTGTGATTCTTCTGTACGTTGAGAAATGTCAACAATACTGCTCCAGATATTTTCTACACTTGATACCACTGTCCTGTGTAATACTGTCTGTACAGCGAAAAACTGTCAACAAGCGCTGACCTAGATACAGCATCCTATCGGTAATACAGGTCAAGCTGACATCGACTGTATAGCTGTCCTAATGGTGTTGATGTGTTCAAACAAATGTTCTTTCAGCTGTAAACTGTGATTCTCAACACAAAACTGCGTAAGCTGGACCCAGGAATCTGGCTCGCCACTGTAAAGTTTTGTTTTCTTCTTTCCACTCTGTAAAGTTGCTTTCACACACACACTGGATGCTCTGTAAGGAAGGGTGGTGTGTTGTTGGGATCAGGCATGCTCCAGTCTACCCAGCTGTAAATGGGTAACTCACCCTAGTCCTGAGTTAGGGAAGGCAAAGGCTCCAGGGGAAGCAGGCCCTAAACTTGGTCACTTCAACCGACGCAGGATGGTGTATGTATGAAGTAGAAGTGTAGAGTGTGATTACCGCGAATGGTGTACTGTTCGTGTGCTGACCAATATAATCACTCATACACTTGTGTCTACAAGGCACCAATGCAGACTGCTGGAATCTTTGTTTACTCAATTTATTCAGACGTACACACTGGGACATACGAGTACATCATGGTATGTTGACATATCAATTTGTAGGTATACATAGCAGATCTGAAGTCATGACACATTCAGAAATAATGGGCAGTACATCAAAAGTTCAATGTCATGATACATTATGGCCACATCCCCCTATCTGACTAAACGCGTCAGTGAAGGCGGATCGATAAATAACTAAAGTTACTTGACGTCCATAGTTTGTAGCATATATTATGAAACCACGAAGGGGGTTTCTAGCAAGATTGAGATCTCCCTGTCACTGTCCGATAATAGGATAAATAATCTGTTCTCTTGGCAGTGATCAAAACAGATGATGACCGAAATCCAACATGGCTGCCTCCCTGAGTTGTCGTTCACTCATTCATAGGAAGGAGAATATAAGCCAGAGTTAATTTATAATGGGTATATAAAGGATTTCATAAATGTTTCCATACAGCTCTACGGTGATCAGGTTAATTCACGTAGCCATAACCGCTGCAGGAAAATCTGTCATCTTCGTCGATACAAAACACGACACTAGCATAGCGAAGCCCAAAAAGTCAAGCTAGGCCTAACCAACGAGAGATCATCAAAATAGGAGCTGGGATTACCTGGAGTCCGAATCATCTATATACTGACATAAGGAGAGTCTCTAACACAAACTATCGTAGAGACACCATCTCCTTCAGTAGAAAAAACCACTTCGTAAGACATCTTTTTCTGACGAAAGGACCAGCTCTAGAAAAAACGTACCCCGCCATTTGTAAGCAGTACATCGGAACTCATCACGACTTGTCAAAACAACTCATACTTCCGCTAGACCGGAATACAAGAATCTAGTCCCTCCTACCAATCCAAAATATACAATATAGGACTGATTCTACTTGTACTAATAATATGTAATACATATGAATTCAGGCCATAAACACAATAAGCAAATTAATATATTTTCTGGCCCTAAAAAATAAGTACAAACGCAAGCGCAATATCCTTGCGCCGGATCAATATCCAGAACGATTACTCCTATAATCAAAAGTGTGAATCAAACATGGATTATCTCGCTTTTACCGTAGACAGCATTTTCATACACAAATGAATGAATGTCTATATTTTTCCCATATTAAATAGCCATATCGATTTTTGTAAAATGTGCGTCAAAATATGCACGCAACACATATCATCACACTTCGTCACAAAATGTTGGACCCCGCTCCCCGTCCCTGCGTGACGTCATATGTGGACGACTTCGAAGCCTGCCCTGGTTTAACGCGTTATATATACAGCAAGCAATAAAACGTGAGAGGTTGCTAAGCGACAATCAATGTCACTAATGGCAGATGCCAGAATATTACTAAGAAGGACCAGCTGTTAATCAGCGTCATTTTCATTTCGCTCCTCAGAGAGCAAGGGAGCCGCGGTAGCATAGTGGTTAGTGCACTGGCTTCCTAGCTCAGTGGTCTATGGTTCGATCCCCAGATGAGGTGGGATTTTTTTAGGCCACAAACGGCTCCTGGATCGACCCAGCCCCAAATGGGTACAAGAGTTGCTGGGAAGGTTTAGGCGGTCGGCGTGATGCTGACCACATCCCCCCTAGTGTGCCGACGGTCAAGAAAATATGGGCCTAACACCATATTCCCAATATGCCTCAATGGGCGTGTAAAAGGATCTACTACTTCCTCCAAGAGTATAGGGTCTAAATGATTCAGTGATGCGCAATACAAGACTCAACATGTCTCTCTTAGCCTCTCCTGCCCAGGTCTACCTCACCTACTCGTGGTGGACCCCGTTATACCCAGTAATCTTGCCGAAGTGTTGGGTATCAACCCCAGCGGGAGGCAAGATGGGACAGCCGAGGTAAAGGCGAAGTCAAATCCCCCAGTGTCGTAGATTTTGGATAGGTGAGTAAGATAGATTCTGGTCCCGTCTGAATAGAACTGAAAAGAGGTGGTAACTCAGTGAGAGATAAGGAAAAGAAATAGATTTCACGAGTGAAATGGTGGAAAAGTAGAGTCTGTCCCTGGATTGAGAAGATACTCTAGTCCAGCCTATCGTACGACTGAAATTGGTTTATCAGACAGTTTACCTTTCTGTATATATTAACATATATACTATAACCACTAATATACACACACACACAGAGATAAGTGACGACAACGTGACGCACAAACGTGAAAACTATAGTAATGGTGTAGGGATATTGGGCCGAGCTGACCAACACAGGTAATTAAGTTTTATGTTAAGTTTATTTATCATAAAGAAAACTTCACAACATACAGTATCAAATATAAAAAATCATAGGTTATAGAAATAATAAAGAAATAGACACATAAGTGTAATTCCCTCTGTTGAGACAAGATCCCGTTAGAAGAAGTTATTAAACCCCAAAAGGTCAAAAGATTAGCACTATGGTACAGAATTTGACTATACTGTAAAAAACAGAGTTTCTAATTAATCTATCCTGGAATAAACAGTATTAGCAAACATAATGAAAGGAAGAAAACAAAGTGAGTAAAATGATTATACGATAGAAGAATTATTCACTCCTTCTTTCTCTCGCTTCAGACAAACTGTGGCCACATTTTCAGTCTCTCTTACCTAAGTTGATTTACAGCATCTGGACATATTTCCGTGGTACACGCAGCAAATCCAGTGTTGGGTTTGTTTTTGCAAAGTAAGCCCCAGCTCCTCCAAGTTGGATTAATCCTGTTATTTGGGGAACGCTTACTTTGTTACTGTTACTCGGATCTGTACAGTTCACATCAATTAGTCCAGGTAGGAAAATACTTAGGATATCTAGTGTTCACAGTGTCATTAGCTTGTAATTCCAATACATTAGGAGAATGTCAGGTATGTAAATCTCTAGGGATAAAATTCCTCGCCACAACACATTGGTCGGAAATCGGGAAATGTTAATGTTGACATTTTCGCCACAACGGGCTGAATGTACATGAAAAGTGGGAAAAGAATCTGGATAGCTATAGGTCCAGTTACTCTTATTCTTATATGGGTGTACTCTCTCTCTCTCTCTCTCTCTCTCTCTCTCTCTCTGTGTGAAACAAGAGGGCCGAACCGGTCAACCTTGAAGACCCGCTATTTGCATAAGAATGTTTGTTTGGCGTCTATTGGATTTAGAATTAGACCCGTTTTCTCAGATTTAGATTAAGGCCGCTGGTACGTTTGGTTTTGTGATCTGCACTGAATTTTAGGAAGAAAAATACAAAATATTTAATCACAATATATCCCGCGCAACGGTATAATTTATTATTATCCATTCGGTTATAAATTCGATAGAACCCACAAGTGTATAGATTATCTTATCGTTAAAAAAACCCGTGCACTAAGCCTAGTCATTTACAAAATTACACATAATTTATTAGAGATAAATATATATATTTCGTCAGTACGACATCGCCTAGGGCATTTACTAGTCAATTAAAATATCTCTTTTATCTGGGGGCTAGCGAGTAATTAAATTTTACATTACAGCTGGAAAATTTAGCTATAAGGTTTTTAATACGCTATTTAATAATGACAGAAAAATCCTAGTGAAATATAATGACAGACAACAATTAAATCACTCAACACAGAAAATCCTAGTGACTATTGTCGTAGATTTGCGATAGGGAATTAAGACATAGATTGGTCCCTTCTAAATAGATTAGAACAGGAGATAGCTCAGTGAGAGGTAACGTAAAGGAAATAGCTTTTCACGAGTGAGATGGTGGAAAATAATAGATTCTGTCCCAGAAATCGTGAAAGCCTCTCTCTTTCAGCCTATCTCTACAACAGATCTAGATGAGTCAGACAGTCTAATATAATATATATATATTAATATATATATATATATATATATATATATATATATATATATATATATATATATATATATATATATATATATCTCCACTCACATACACACCCACATAAGTGACGACAGTTAGACGCACAGACGTGAAAACTATAACAATGAAATATCGATATTTTGGGAACGAGCTGACCGACACACTAGAATATGTTTATGTAAATTTTATTATCATAAAAATTTCACAACACAGTAAATAACTTTAGACTATCAAATCAATACAAAAAATTACACATAGGTTAAAGAATTTCTAACAGAATATTAGACCCATAAGTGTAATCCTTTCCCCCTCTGTTTAGCCCACGATACTGTTTTAAGAAAAGGGATAGCCCCCAAAGAGTCACAGATATATACGCTAAGGTCTAGTATTTCCCTCTACAGTTAAGAACAGAGTTGATATATTAATCTATTCTAAGAGGAAAGAAAAAACCATTAGATACACAACTAGCATATAAGAAATACAAATTGGGTGAATTTTGTTATACAATAAAAGAGTCACTCATTCCTGCTCTCATTCTATTCATACAACAGTGGATACTGACAATCTTGCTACTTACAGACTGGATTTTTCCCTTTCTGGAACAATCTTTGGGACATACACACATACAGCAGCGCCCGTTATTTTTCGCCAAGTGAACTCCAGCTCCTCAAAAGACAGAATCAAATCCACTGTTCTGGGGAGCGCCCCCTTGGTTATTATTATTTGGATTACTGCTTATGTCACTAGAAAAAAAACAGTTCAGGTAAGAGATGCCACAAAGCTCACAGTGTCAGAATCTTGAGATTTCCAGTACTTTAGGAAATGTCAGGTTGGTACTTCACTACGTATAAACAATTGATTGTCACACCACAACTTGATCAAAAACCGTCGGAAATGTTATTGTTGTAATTTTTCTCGCCACAGGAGCTGAATGTGCTTGAGATTTAAGGAAGAAAATATAATCTGGCTCGATAGGCCCAGTTATTGCATTTAGTCTTAAAGTTCGTGAAAATGGGTACTCTGTTTCTTTCTGGATGCAAATACAGTGCTAGACAGGTGGTAACTGGTAACCCCACATATTTAAAGACATAAAATGTTTCTTCTGTGTTTTATTCTCATATATTGATAAACCACTGGTAGAGGTTGGGCTGACCCAAATACTGTATAAGGAAGAGAAAAGTACAAAATACTTAACTGTAGCGAGAGGTTTATATATATAAATATATATATATATATATATATATATATATATATATATATATATAATATATATATATATTATATATATATATATATATATATATATATATATTATATATAATATATATTATATATATATATATATATATTTATATATATATATATATATATATATTTATTTATTTATATTTATATTTATATATATATATATATATATTTATATTTATATATATATTTATATTTATATATATTTATATATTTATATATATTTATATATTTATATGTAGTATTGACAGAAGTAGGGTTCTCTCCTGAACAATGATGAATTCCCAGTGTCTAGGGTTCACTGGTCTCACTCTCATAAGAAGATCAATGCTGTGAATAATCTGTAGCAAGGATTAGATATAGACAAGCAGATTATACTGGTGCCCTTTCACTTATTGATCTCCTAGGATGTACTTATTTACTATAAAAATAGAACTGTAACTCCTTTGAATAAAAGTAATTAACAACTCAAGTGTCTTACAATTCAATTAATTTATTATCTACACTATGTACTATTGTGATGATGGGTGAATGTTGAGGCAATGGTGATTATGATAGAGTATGTACATTCCAATCTAGCTGTAAGTAAATACAAAAGAACAAGGATCCACTTTGAATCTATTAATTAACAAGTTCCTTTACACTAGATCTTGTCCACCCGGAATGTTCACCGTCCTTCTGTATTTATTTTAATAATGAATAATTAAAGTTTATTTGTCTCTCCTATCTTTTACAGCTCAAGTTCATCATTTAAAACATTCTATTGACAGTAGTAGCTGGTCTCACATTGGTTTCTAGGAACATGGGACTTAACTCTGGTCCAAGTCAGTAACTCTGGTACAGGTCGGTTGCACTGTACTAACACACTGATAGTCTGTGCTGCACAAACTCCCAAACAGTAAGGGGAATGACAGTAATAGGCTCCTTCTATCTCTGGGCTTCACATATAGCAGGATATAAGGACGTCAGACCATGATCACACTTGTGATGGTGCACTAGGATCCTGAAACAATGAATATTTGTCCAGTGGTTGCTTATGATGCTTGTTATCTCTACTGTGTGCTGAGATGAGAATGTTTTATTCAGATGATGTGTGTACAATGAATGATAAATGGCTCTGTATGATACAGAGTAGGGAGACAGATTGGTGTCTACTGCAAAACATTTTCAATCAAATAATAAACAATCAATATGAAACTATGACTCCTGATGCAGCCTTTGCCTTCCTCACTCTCATGCCAAGTCACAGCTGGTCCTTTTATGGTAGTTAGTAACATAGTACTAATAAACCCTACTGGATATGCTTATGGTTAGCAATGACTGCTGTGGGTAGTTTTAAAGGCTTGCCAAGCTTTAGCCATCCTATTCACACAATCAATATGTTTGGTATATTCACAAGCCTATTAGACCTAATTCCTGAAATAAAATGTACATTATTCATATAAATACTTATGATAGTCCTACATACCCTCTAAGAATCTTTCTCCAACACAGAATTACACTTTTAGTGAGGATTCCTGCCCTGCATAGTCAAAAATGGCTTGGCAATGACAGTGTTCTACTCTGCTTCTTCTGGCTGGGCTTAACAAGGTTGTGTGTGATAAATGAATTGTGAAACTGCCTCCCTTATATACTAATGGAGCGTACGTCAGAGGGAGTCGTATCTGATTGGCCCAAAATAATTATAGAAAATGTCTTCTTTGGGCTCATTGTGTGTAACCTTGCAATTTATTAAGGCATATATATCTTAAATGGCCTAGGTTTTCACTGTCTGGTCAATATCCTTTGAAATCCCCTGTGACAAGCTTCAAATCCATTCCTTGATATTGGCTTTCCATGTGGGTATGCAGTCTAAATAAATGTATTTAGATTAAAACTAGGCCTAACCCTCGAAAGTGGCCATCTCACAAACTAAACGATATCTCAGTAGATACATCCTACTTACCAATTTCCTTTTAGATTTCCATGTATGAACATTTCCACCAGCGAACTCCGTTATTATTCTTGAATACCAACCCTTCCCAAAGTCGTCCTTTAAGAAATTCCATCCGTCCCAATGCACAAATTGCTTCGCCATTATGAATATTTCCGTTTCTCTCCTTCCCTTCGAGGTATAGACTGCGCATGCGTGTGCTGGTAAATATTGTCGCTCGCGATTAACTCTTTGGCGCTCGCGATTAACTCTTTGGCGAAGGCAAGGCGTATACATAATAAAATCTAACTAAGCGTATTTTTCCATTATGCTACATAGGCCCCATCTTTTTTTAAGACTGTACTATGTACAGTTTATTTATTGGGAACATACGCTGAAGTTACAATTGTTCATTCTTACCTTCCAGAACTGAAGGATGACGACTTAAAAAGTCCGCTCCAACATTTTCCTTACCAGGAATGTACTTTACTGTAACTGAGTAAGTTGCCAGTAATAAACTCCACTAGGTTTTCTTAACACCACCACTGTAGGGAGATTCTGATTTGGCCATAATTTTCTCCTTTACTAAGTGATTAATCTCTTCCCTGAGTGCTTTGTATGGTTCAGTCCATGTCCGCAACAATGCTTCCAGTGGACTGTGTATGGTACGGCCAAACAACAGCGTTGCCGGACCCACACCTATTTCTATTTTAAGGGGCAGTATACCGAAGTGGGGCCTGTATCCATCAATGGTTTGGTACAGCCCTGGTTCCTACCTCCTATGATTCTGGTTGGTTTCCGCAGCTTATTTAATACTGGTTGCTGACTAACCAATTCTTCCAGATGATCAAGGCCATGGTGTTCCGAACAATATTTAGTCGGGGTGGGATTTCTTTCGTCCCCTCTCTGTACAATACAGAGAGTTGCCATGGGTACTGGTGTAACAGTAGACTTGTGATTTTGTTTTCTCTTTATCACCGCATCTACCTGTTGTTTTCTCTTCTGAGTTTTCTTAATGGGCCTACGTCCGCAACAATGCTTCCCTAGGTCCTGTAACTGGTCTACGCTTCTGAATGAGGTTACATGGTTACATTCTGAACAGGACTTCATATACCGACGTATGTCTTCAATTATTCCTGGCCAGTAATATCGCAATGCTATATTTTGACCAGTGGCCCCTTTTCCTCTGTGACCACTGCCTGATGTAGCATGCTCTTGCTCCATAATTTCCTCCCTGTAGAATTTTGGCACTACCAGCTGTCCATGCCCTTTAGGTCCTTTTCCAGCTTGTCGGTTATGTTGTTATTGATCCAGCGGCACTTGGGCTCTCGCCCTTCGGCCCAAATACCAGCTTGTCGGTAGAGTAGGCCATTTTCCATATAGTAGTCACCTTTCTCTGGAGGGTTATGGGCCTTTGGCAATTTGCCAAAACAAGGCTCCAATGTGCTGTCTGCTGCTTGAGCCTGTTTCATCTCAATCGGATGAAATTTAAATTTATTGTCCCTCTCTTGGTTTTGGGAGCCTGACCTGGTCCGGTTATGTTCCGCAACTACAGGTTTTATCGGATTTCCCAAGAACACATATTTACGCCCCAACATCAAGGGGTAGAGGGGATTCTCTATTACTGCTTCATTTATTTCCCCTTCCACATAGCGACAACTGACTAGAATCTTCGCTATGGGCAAAGTTAGGGGTAATGCTCCCTTAAGTGGCCCTTGAATGTCCACTGTTTCTGTGGTGATTTGTTCAGGGCGCACTAGAGATGCACAAATGACTGCATCATACGACAAACCTGTGTCATATATCCCTGTGACTTGTTTGCCATTTACAGTCACTTCCTCCTGTATTGGTGGGTGATGGAAGCTGTTCTGACTCACTGTCAGATCCTTCCAATCAGAAGTCCTCACCTGGAGACATGCAGCAAAATGAGGAGGGTTTTTTCTTCTGCATTGCGCAGTAGAGTGGTTACTCATTTGGCAAGATTTACACCACTTTCCTTCCTTTCTTGAAGGTTTATTATCTGATTCTAGAGGGTCCTTGTCTTTAGTTTCATATCTGGTTTTGTACCTGGTTGTATTGTCCTTTTGCTCAAACTTATGTGAGTTTGGGTCTGTTTTAAAGCTTTCTCCTTGTTTCCTCTTATTCACTTGAGACATGGGATGAGCCAGTTTATGGCTCTTTGCATAGATGATTATTTCCTCAAGTCTCTCTCTCTTGTGCTCTATTAGGTAGGTCTTTGTCTCAGGCGACATGGACTCCAGGAGTTGTTCTATTAAGATCATCTCCTTGATCCCTTCAAAATCCGGAGTAAAATTTCCTAATTGACACCACCTCAGCAAATACATCTCTAACCTCGCGGCAAACTGCTGATATGTTTCTCCTGTTAGAAGTTTAGCATTTCTAAATTTTCTACGGTAAGAGTCTGCATTCTGTTCATACCTAACCAAAAATGCCTGTTTTAAAGCTTCATAATTGTTCTGATCTTCTCATGGAAGTTTTAAGAACACATTATAAGCTACTCCTTTCAATCCTTGTGACAACTTCAAATTCCACTTCTCTTTTTCCAGGCCATATGAGGTAGCCACCCGCTCATACCTGTCAAGGAAGTCTTCTATTTCTTCGTCCTTTTCAATAAAAGGCTCCAAATGAAAGTTCATGGCTCCCATAGAAGTACTTTGGTTGTAGTTACTTTCAGAATGAGGCGAGCTACCACCATGATTGCTAGCAGTTCCTTGGAGTTCAAGCTCCCTTAAACTCAACTCATGAGCTCTTTGCAACCTTCGTTCTTCAGCTTGTCTTTCAGCTTCTAATTTCTTAGCTTGAGCCTCCACCTCCATTCTTTTAGTCTCTCTATCAGCTTCAGCTTCCAGTCTTTTAGTCTCTCTTTCAGCTTCAGCTTCCATTCTTTTAGTCTCTCTATCTAAATATTTATCCACTTCAGTTGTGATATGTCGAATTAGAGCATCTCCTGTCAAACCCAAGTCTTTTCCTTCCTGCATAATCGCAGCTCTAAACTTCACCAATTCAGCCATGATGTATTACCAATAAGAGGGTATCTAGTTCTATCAGCTGTATTAACCAATTAAATTACTTAATTAATTAACCACAATACAATCCAAGTAACCGATGTTAGCCTCTACTGTCTTTCTAGTACTCAATGGTACTTCCTAACGAAAATTTAATTTAGAATTCAATTTTTAAAAATATTACTTTACACACTACTAGTGGCTCTAGCCAGACAAGAGATATATAGTGTAGATAGAATATGGCTATGTGGACACAGGAATATCCCGGACCGGCCCCCAGTGTAGCGAGAGGTTTATATATATATATATATATATATATATATATATATATATATATATATATATATATATATGTAGTGATAGTATTGACAGAAGTAGGGTTCTCTCCTGAACAATGATGAATTCCCAGTGTCTAGGGTTCACTGGTCTCACTCTCATAAGAAGATCAATGCTGTGAATAATCTGTAGCAAGGATTAGATATAGACAAGCAGATTATACTGGTGCCCTCTCACTTATTGTTCTCCTAGGATGTACTTATTTACTATGAAAATAGAACTGTAACTCCTTTGAATAAAAGTAATTAACAACTCAAGTGTCTTACAATTCAATTAATTTATTATCTACACTATGTACTATTGTGATGATGGGTGAATGTTGAGGCAATGGTGATTATGGTAGAGTATGTACATTCCAATCTAGCTGTAAGTAAATACAAAAGAACAAGGATCCACTTTGAATCTATTAATTAACAAGTTCCTTTACACTAGATCTTGTCCACCCGGAATGTTCACCGTCCTTCTGTATTTATTTTAATAATGAATAATTAAAGTTTATCTGTCTCTCCTATCTTTTACAGCTCAAGTTCATCATTTAAAACATTCTATTGACAGTAGTAGCTGGTCTCACATTGGTTTCTAGGAACATGGGACTTAACTCTGGTCCAAGTCAGTAACTCTGGTACAGGTCGGTTGCACTGTACTAACACACTGATAGTCTGTGCTGCACAAACTCCCAAACAGTAAGGGGAATGACAGTAATAGGCTCCTTCTATCTCTGGGCTTCACATATAGCAGGATATAAGGACGTCAGACCATGATCACACTTGTGATGGTGCACTAGGATCCTGAAACAATGAATATTTGTCCAGTGGTTGCTTATGATGCTTGTTATCTCTACTGTGTGCTGAGATGAGAATGTTTTATTCAGATGCTGTGTGTACAATGAATGATAAATGGCTCTGTATGATACAGAGTAGGGAGACAGATTGGTGTCTACTGCAAAACATTTTCAATCAAATAATAAACAATCAATATGAAACTATGACTCCTGATGCAGCCTTTGCCTTCCTCACTCTCATGCCAAGTCACAGCTGGTCCTTTTATGGTAGTTAGTAACATAGTACTAATAAACCCTACTGGATATGCTTATGGTTAGCAATGACTGCTGTGGGTAGTTTTAAAGGCTTGCCAAGCTTTAGCCATCCTATTCACACAATCAATATGTTTGGTATATTCACAAGCCTATTAATTCCTGAAATAAAATGTACATTATTCATATAAATACTTATGATAGTCCTACATACCCTCTAAGAATCTTTCTCCAACACAGAATTACACTTTTAGTGAGGATTCCTGCCCTGCATAGTCAAAAATGGCTTGGCAATGACAGTGTTCTACTCTGCTTCTTCTGGCTGGGCTTAACAAGGTTGTGTGTGATAAATGAATTGTGAAACTGCCTCCCTTATATACTAATGGAGCGTACGTCAGAGGGAGTCGTATCTGATTGGCCCAAAATAATTATAGAAAATGTCTTCTTTGGGCTCATTGTGTGTAACCTTGCAATTTATTAAGGCATATATATCTTAAATGGCCTAGGTTTTCACTGTCTGGTCAATATCCTTTGAAATCCCCTGTGACAAGCTTCAAATCCATTCCTTGATATTGGCTTTCCATGTGGGTATGCAGTCTAAATAAATTTATTTAGATTAAAACTAGGCCTAACCCTCGAAAGTGGCCATCTCACAAACTAAACGATATCTCAGTAGATACATCCTACTTACCAATTTCCTTTTAGATTTCCATGTATGAACATTCCCACCAGCGAACTCCGTTATTATTCTTGAATACCAACCCTTCCCAAAGTCGTCCTTTAAGAAATTCCATCCGTCCCAATGCACAAATTGATTCGCCATTATGAATATTTCCGTTTCTCTCCTTCCCTTCGAGGTATAGACTGCGCATGCGTGTGCTGGTAAATATTGTCGCTCGCGATTAACTCTTTGGCACTCGCGATTAACTCTTTGGCGAAGGCAAGGCGTATACATAATAAAATCTAACTAAGCGTATTTTTCCATTATGCTACATAAGCCCCATCTTTTTTTAAGACTGTACTATGTACAGTTTATTTATTGGGAACATACGCTGGAGTTACAATTGTTCATTCTTTCCTTCCAGAACTGAAGGATGACGACTTAAAAAGTCCGCTCCAACATTTTCCTTACCAGGAATGTACTTTACTGTAACTGAGTAAGTTGACAGTAATAAACTCCACTAGGTTTTCTTAACACCACCACTGTAGGGAGATTCTGATTTGGCCATAATTTTCTCCTTTACTAAGTGATTAATCTCTTCCCTGAGTGCTTTGTATGGTTTAGTCCATGTCCGCAACAATGCTTCCAGTGGACTGTGTATGGTACGGCCAAACAACAGCGTTGCCGGACCCACACCTATTTCTATTTTAAGGGGCAGTATACCGAAGTGGGGCCTGTATCCATCAATGGTCTGGTACAGCCCTGGTTCCTACCTCCTATGATTCTGGTTGGTTTCCGCAGCTTATTTAATACTGGTTGCTGACTAACCAATTCTTCCAGATGATCAAGGCCATGGTGTTCCGAACAATATTTAGTCGGGGTGGGATTTCTTTCGTCCCCTCTCTGTACAATACAGAGAGTTGCCATGGGTACTGGTGTAACAGTAGACTTGTGATTTTGTTTTCTCTTTATCACCGCATCTACCTGTTGTTTTCTCTTCTGAGTTTTCTTAATGGGCCTACGTCCGCAACAATGCTTCCCTAGGTCCTGTAACTGGTCTACGCTTCTGAATGAGGTTACATGGTTACATTCTGAACAGGACTTCATATACCGACGTATGTCTTCAATTATTCCTGGCCAGTAATATCGCAATGCTATATTTTGACCAGTGGCCCCTTTCCTCTGTGACCACTGCCTGATGTAGCATGCTCTTGCTCCATAATTTCCTCCCTGTAGAATTTTGGCACTACCAGCTGTCCATGCCCTTTAGGTCCTTTTCCAGCTTGTCGTTAGAGTAGGCCATTTTCCATATAGTAGTCACCTTTCTCTGGAGGGTTATGGGCATTTGGCAATTTGCCAAAACAAGGCTCCAATGTGCTGTCTGCTGCTTGAGCCTGTTTCATCTCAATCGGATGAAATTTAAATTTATTGTCCCTCTCTTGGTTCTGGGAGCCTGACCTGGTCCGGTTATGTTCCGCAACTACAGGTTTTATCGGATTTCCCAAGAACACATATTTACGCCCCAACATCAAGGGGTAGAGGGGATTCTCTATTACTGCTGCATTTATTTCCCCTTCCACATAGCGACAATTGACTAGAATCTTCGCTATGGGCAAAGTTAGGGGTAATGCTCCCTTAAGTGGCCCTTGAATGTCCACTGTTTCTGTGGTGATTTGTTCAGGGCGCACTAGAGATGCACAAATGACTGCATCATACGACAAACCTGTGTCATATATCCCTGTGACTTGTTTGCCATTTACAGTCACTTCCTCCTGTATTGGTGGGTGATGGAAGCTGTTCTGACTCACTGTCAGATCCTTCGTATCAGAAGTCCTCACCTGGAGACATGCAGAAAAATGAGGAGGGTGTAAAGTTTGTATATTGTCCTTTCCACTCTGTAAAGTGTCAGTCTGTATACTCTGTAAGGAAGAGTGGTGTGTTGTTGAGATCAGGCATGCTCCAGTCTACCCAGCTGTAAATGGGTAACTCACCCTAGTCCTGAGTTAGGGAAGGCAAAGGCTCCAGGGGAAGCAGGCCCTAAACTTGGTCACTCCAACCGACGCAGGATGGTGTATGAATGAAGTAGAAGTGTAGAGTGTGATTACCGCGAATGGTGTACTGTTCGTGTGCTGACCAATATAACCACTCATACACATGTGTCTACAAGGCACCAATGCAGACTGCTGGAATCTTTGTTTACTCAATTTATTCAGACGTACACACTGGGACATACGAGTACATCATGGTATGTTGACATATCAATTTGTAGGTATACATAGCAGATCTGAAGTCATGACACATTCAGAAATAATGGGCAGTACATCAAAAGTTCAATGTCATGATATATTATGGCCGCATTCCCCTATCTGACTAACTGCGTCAGTGAAGGCAGATCGGCAAATAACTAAGGTTACTTGACGTCCATAGTTTGTAGCATATATTATGAAACCACGAAAGAGGGGTTTCTAGCAAGATTGAGATCTCCCTGTCACTGTCCGATAATAGGATAAATCATCTGTTCTCTTGGCAGTGATCAAAACATATGATGACCGAAATCTAACATGGCTGCCTCCCTGAGTTGTCGTTCACTCATTCATAGGAAGGAGAATATAAGCCAGAGTTAATTTATAATGGGTATATAACTGATTTCATAAATGTTCCCATACAGCTCTACGATGATCAGGTTAATTCACGTAGCCATAACCGCTGTAGGAAAGTCTGTCATCTTTGTCGATACAAAACACGACCCTAGCGATACGAAGCACAATGTTCCATCTAGGTCGAATCGACATGAGATCATCAAAATAGGGTCTGGCAGTACATGGAGTCCGAATTATACATTGTACCGTACCTTAGGAGAGTCTCTAACATAAACTATAGTAGAGATACCATCTCCTTTAGAAGAAAACCACTTCCTGAATTATATTTCCTTAACAATCTACCAGCCCTTTGAAAAGTGCGTACCAGCCATTATCACGGTACATCGGAACTCATCACGACTTGTCAAGACAACTCATACTTCCGCTAGACCGGAATAATAAGAATCTAGTCCCGCCTACCCATCCAAAATATACAATATAGGACTGATTCTACTTGTACTAATAATATGTAATACATATGAATTCAGGCCATAAACATAATAAGCAAATTAATATATTTTCTGGCCCTAAAAAATAAGTACAAACGTAAGAGCAATCCATGCGCCGGATCAATATCAAGAACGATTACTCCTATAATCAAAAGTGTGAATCAAACATGGATTCTCTCGCTTTTACCATAGACAGCATTTTCATACACAAATGAATGAATGTCTATATTTTTTTCCATATTAAATAGCCATATCGATTTTTGTAATATGTGCGTCAAAATATGCACGCAACAGATTACCACACCCCTCGGGAAAAAAAAATGGTACATTTTTTTTTTTTTGAAACACATCTAGGAGCAACATACAATAGGCTCACAACGCACCAATAACAATGCGCAGATGATAAGCATAAGTTTTATAACCTTAGAGAAGGTACTTCTCTAAGTATTGATATTTCCAGAGAGGTGTCACCAACGCATACTACAATATTAGCAATGACCCAATTTCCACATTAGTTTATACATAAATTTCATCTAAGATATCTTAACATCATGATCATCAAAGACGAAAAACATGAAAGATCAGCGGTGAATAAATATCAATGAACCGCTAAGTAGTGTTACAATCAATATATGATATATTACATATGTGTACACATTTCAACATAGAAACAACTGTATCAAAGTTGTATAACAGTTATGAATCATGTGGGCATCTAGACAAAATATCTGCCATCACATTTTCTGACCCACGGATAGCTCGCACCGAAAAATGAAATGGCTGTAGAGCAATCGCGTATCGCGTTGATCTCGCGCTCTTCAGATTTTTTACTCTGAATAGCCGTAAGAGCTTTCTGGTCAGTTTCCACAATGAAATGCGCGCCCAGAAGAAATCTTTGCAGTTTAAGGATTGACCAAACCATAGCCAATAATTCACGGTCTAGGACCGAGTAATTCTTCTCTGCGGCATTTAATTTTCGAGAAATATACATTACAGGATGCAGAGTTCCAGAGTACTCTTGCATTAGTGCCGCTCCAATCCCAGTGGATGAAGCGTCACTACGAAGAATAAATGTCTTATCCTTAGAAGGCAATACTAGGATAGGTGAAGTAGAAAACATAGTTTTAACCTTATCCAAAGAGGATTGACATTCTTGAGTCCAATGGACTACATTAGGAGACCCTTTCTTTAGCAAGGAAGAAAGAGGTGACATAATGGAGGACAGATTCGGGATGAATCGTCCATAAAATTGTATTAGACCTAAGAGACTTCGTACTTGCTTTTTAGTCTTAGGAATAGAAATGTTAAGTATCTTACTTGTATTATGGTCTTCTGTTTTTAGGAACCCATGACCAACACGGTGTCCTAAGAAAGATATTTCGCTAAAACCAATACATGCTTTCGATGGTTTCGCTGTCAGGTTATGCTCGCGTAAGATAGACAATAGTTCATTTATACCATTATAGTGATCGTTCCAAGTATCACTGAAAAGACAGATGTCATCAAGATACGCAATGACATCTGAGCGATGAGATAGGATTCGACGCATCATGCGTACAAATGTAGCAGGGGCGTTCATAAGACCGAAAGGCATGAAATTCCATTGGAATAGACCCCTAGGCGTCGAAAAAGCAGTAAACGGTTTGGCGTGTTCGGATAGTGGAACTTGCCAATATCCCTTAGACAAATCGAGTTTAGTAAAGAAGTGAGAATTCGACAGTCTCGTAAGTAGCTCTTCTAGTAAAGGCATAGGTTCCGCATCAAATTTAGTCACTTGATTCAATTTGCGATAATCCACGCAAAGACGTATGTTATTGTCTTTTTTCCGTACTATAACCATCGGCGAAGAATATGCTGATGTGGATGGTTCAATAATTTTTAACTCTATCATCTCATCTAACTCTTTCTCTACCTGTGCTTGAAAATGTATCGGGATAGGATACGGTCTGACTCTTATAGGACTATGGTCAGTAAGAATAATGTCATGTTGAATGACATCAGTTTGACCAGGAATGTCAGTAAGGACATCCTGAAATTGTTCTAACATAGTAGAAACTTGTTTCTGCTCTCCTGGAGATAATTCTGGAGAAATTGCAACATCTTTCCATGATTCATTAGAGTGAAGAGGAATCATTGGAAAAGGTAAATTTACATCCGAGAAACTCGTTTCCTCATCCTGTATTACTGACAGAGATGAGTACTGTCCATGTTGGACTGGAAAATCGTCCGTTGCCTGGAAAACAGGTTGTAAATAATCAGGACGTTCATGGAATTCCGTGAGCATGTTGATGTGGAAGGTTTTACGCTTCCCGTCAATATCGACGATATAGTCAACATCGGAAACTTTTGATATTATATCGTACGGACCTTTCCAAGAAATGAGAAGTCTATTTTCCCTACAAGGTAGCAAGACAAATGCTTTGTCACCTGGACAAAGTTGTCGCAAACATCTCTTTTTATTGGCAAATTCCCTTGCCTTCTGTTTCGCAAATTCAGAAGAAGCAGTTGCCAATTTGCATGCTTCAATAATCTTGTGTCTAAGTGCGATGACATATTCATAAGAGGATTTTGTGTCATCGACAATATTATCAGCAGTTATAAGATCATGAAGTAAGGACATGGGACCTCGCGGTTTCGCGCCAAAGACAAGTTCAAAGGGAGAAAATCCTGTATGTTCGTTGGCGACCTCTCTATATGCAAAGAGAGCCGCGGGTAAAACCCTATCCCAATCCTGAGGATGATCTTCTGTTATCTTACCTAGTAGGTTTTTCAGAGTTCTATTCAAACGTTCCACCATCCCATTGGACATAGGATGATAAATACTACTCAGCGATCTCTCTATCTTCAGAGTCGACATTACTTGAGACATGGTATCCGATATGAGTTGGGTACCATGGTCGGATAATATTTCTGCTGGAAACCCCAGACGAGAAAATATTAACCAAAGAGCATCTGCGACATCAGCAGTAGTTATGCTCTTTAGAGGAACAGCCTCCGGCCAACGTGTGCACATATCAACACACGTCAAAATAAATTGGTGTCCTCTAGCAGACTTTATCTTAAATGGACCAATGATGTCTATCGCCATTTTTTGAAATGGCCGAATGGGAATGTCTGCAGCCTGAATAGGTGCATCATGGCGTGGACCTCTGGATTTAATCTCTTGACATACTTTACAAGATCGACAATAGATTCGTATGTCCTTATTCACAGCAGGCCAAAAGAAAGATTGAAGAACTCTAGCTTTAGTACGGGAAAAACCCATATGTCCAGCACACTGCGAATCATGAGCGTGCTGTAAGATTTTAACTCTCATATTTTTAGGCACAAGGATTTGAGAATGAATGGACTTAGCGGAGTCTTGTACCATACGTACAAGTACGCCATTCTTCATCGTAATCCAAGATTTACGATTTGTATCCTTATTCGGATCACCTTTTGTTGCCAGAGTAAAGAATTTCTTTAGAGTAGGATCATCTTCCTGCTGTTTGATAAAGGAATCGTGGGAAATCTCCAAGGGATCATCTTGGATCTGCGCATCATTATCTTCAGAATGTGAAGATTGTGGCATATTAAGAGCTTGAGCCCTAGTGATTACTGCATTAGCAGATTGCATATTAACATTTTCCCAATTAGAAATTTGCTGTGGAGTGCATTCTTTCACCCCGTGAATGCGACCGATGATAAGATCAGCGATCGGATTCGGCAAGAGACATGCTTGCACCTCTCCTGTAAAGAAAGGCGTAGCAATATTGATAATGGCAGTGGAGTACTTCTCCAATGTGCCACCAAATGTTACACATTTGACTATATTGCCTGTAGCTCGAGAAGGATTTACGAGTGATTGCCTCACTCCAATGGTAGTGCACCCCGAATCGAAAAGAATTGATACCGGAGTACCATCTATTAGGCCCCTATTAAAGACAAGAGCACCCCTTCCATTATGCGCAATTGACGCATGGAGAGCGGGAAGCGGGTGACCGCAGCTTAAAGTAGACACTGTGGTTGGATCGAATAATGTTTTGCATTGCGAACACTCAGATGCTCTAGCAAAATCGAAAGCGGAATTTGCTACACTGTTGGAGTCTTTTTTATCATTATTCTGATTATCGGTGTCGTGGAACTCCTGTTGTGCAGAGTTAGCCTGGTAATAAGATTTACCATGTCTTTTGTGTTGTGATCTACCTCGGTTATAATTGTCTCTATAATTATTATTGCCTCTGTTATAACCCCTATTTGGGTTTGAATCATAATATTCATGATCATAATCATCACGCTCGTTATATTGAGTATCCCTGTAATATTGTTTCTGTTGTCTCCATGAAGCACTTGGGTAGTTCCTATAGCTACTCCCTTTCCGAGAATTTCTAACATTATGGGTACCCCTCGCGTGTCGAGGACTATCAGCTCGATTCCAGTTCTTCGAAGAAGAACCCTGATTTGAGTGGTTATCTTGGTTTTGATACTTATTCCAATTAACCTTTTTATCAAATTTATTTTTTTAGCTCCTTGGAATTTGTGTGAGTAATTCTGATTATATTCTGTTGCCGAAGCAACTGGCATACTCTCTTTAATGTTAGAGTTACTAAGAATCATGTCAGGGTGTGCCGTGGCATACTGGTCACAATATTCTTCCATTTGCTTTATTGTACCAGGTTTACGCTCATGTAAGAACTCTAGGAATGATTTATTTACAGAAGACATGACCTTGTCTCTTAGCAATAAATCCGTAAGACCATCAAATGTTTTCTCTGTTTTGGATAATTCAATCCATCGTGAAAGTGTAATTCGTGCTTTTGAGATGAAATCTGAGAATTCTACACCTACCTCAGGTCTCATTGTTTTAAACAAAAGACGGTAACCTTCCTCAGACAGCTGATATCTCTTTATCAAAGCTGCCCTAACAGCATCATAATTATCTTTGTCGGCCTCTTCAACAAAATATAACTTACTTAGAGACTCCCCTTTTAGATTTTCAGACAACTGATTCACATACTGTGATTTGTCAACATTATGAGATCGACAAGCCCGTTCAAATCTAGAAAGCCAAAATGTTATGTCATCACTGGTAGGGTTAAACGCTGGTACTTTGACCTTGTACACAAAGGGTTTACCATTACCACCAGATGCCTGATTAACATTACTCATACATGTCAATTTTAATTTCTCTAATTCAAACTCATGTTCTCTTATTGCTTTTCTCTCTTCAGCTTCTCTATCTAATCTTCTCTGTTCTGCAGCAGCTTCTAATTTCTTCTGTTCTGCAGCAGCTTCTAATTTCTTCTGTTCTGCAGCAACTTCTAATTTTTTCTGTTCTGCAGCAGCTTCTAATTTCTTCTGTTCTGCAGCAGCTTCTAATTTCTTCTGTTCTGCAGCAGCAGCAACTTCTAGTTTTTTCTGTTCTGCATCAGCTTCTAATTTCTTCTGTTCTGCCTCAAATCTCCTTTCCTCCACTTGCATCTGCAATTTCTTAAGTTCAGCAGCAGTATCAGCTTCTTTTTCTAATCTTTTTTCTTCAGCTAGAGCTTTCCTTTCTTCTGCAGCAGCTTTTTTTTTCTTCTATTTGAAGTTTTCTCTCCTCAGCCGCAGCTTTTTTTTTCCTCAGCAGCAGCTTTTCTTTCTTCAACAGCAGCAGCAATTTTTTTCTCTTCTGCAGCTAATGCTTTGTCATATTGAGCAACAGCCCATTGTTCTAAGTCTTTTCCAGTCTTATCAAGAGATTTTCCTTGTGCAATGAAATAATCTAATGTAGACATATTGTCTTCTTAAATCAGAAACCTGAAAAAGTAAATAAATTACCCTCTTTCACGTTAATGAGAGACAAGTCTATACCATAGACTTAGTCTTAGTCCAAACTTGTATGGTTTATAATAACCAATGATAACTTGAGTACCTATGGACACAATAACTGTATCTCAAATACTGTGGGAGACAAGCCTTACAAAGGTCTTGTATACCTCAATGTAATCAAAGATCACTTGAGT
Source organism: Oreohelix idahoensis (assembly GCA_024509875.1). Lineage (NCBI taxonomy): Eukaryota > Metazoa > Mollusca > Gastropoda > Stylommatophora > Oreohelicidae > Oreohelix > Oreohelix idahoensis. Next base: position 473,181 of record JAMPIV010009982.1, on the reverse strand, counting down.
ACCTGTGGAAAAAATATTTCCCTTTACCAATCACTTTGGGAGACAAGCCTTACAAAGGTCTTGTACATTTTGTTTTATAACAATAACAATCATAAAGTACTGATCTGTACTATACTATCAGTGTATACCACTATACGTCATATGTCAACTAAAGACATTACAAAGGACAAACAAGAAAAGACAATATGAACACATTTGCAGAGATCAAATTAAATTAAATAGGAGAAATGAAAAAAATGATCACAGAAACCGTGATGATAACTGCAATAATAAAATGACAAGACAAATAACGCCACAGTGTATAAACATAAGGGTGTAAAAAACTGAAATGAAAGGAAAGATGAGACCTACAATTATACAAACAAATCAAACAAAAATAAAGAACAGAAAAAATGTTACAAATACAAATATGAAACAGTCGTCACAACTAACCAAATATTTGCAAACTATGTTGCATGCAAATTTCAATTAAGAAATTGCTCCCTATCGAACGCCAGAACAAGACCAATATCATTCGGTATTTCCTGTTCTAGTCACCTCCCATCCAGGCCCGCAACATATAAACACCTACACATATAAACAAATAACATGTAAGCATAAATAGCATATAGCATACAATATAATTTATGTCATGAATGGAATGTGTTGCAGGTATAGTGTTGTAAAGCAGGCACAGTTTATTTTAATTCTAATAACTTGCCACTTTATTGAGTAACAGATTTAATTCTAAACTATTACACTGTCAATTTTTTCTCTTTTGAGCATAAGAAGATCCAACGATGAACTATGCACTTTATGTTCAACAACACTGTGATTCTTCTGTACGTTGAGAAATGTCAACAATACTGCTCCAGATATTTTCTACACTTGATACCACTGTCCTGTGTAATACTGTCTGTACAGCGAAAAACTGTCAACAAGCGCTGACCTAGATACAGCATCCTATCGGTAATACAGGTCAAGCTGACATCGACTGTATAGCTGTCCTACTGGTGTTGATGTGTTCAAACAAATGTTCTTTCAGCTGTAAACTGTGATTCTCAACACAAAACTGCGTAAGCTGGACCCAGGAATCTGGCTCGCCACTGTAAAGTTTGTATATTGTCCTTTCCACTCTGTAAAGTGTCAGTCTGTATACTCTGTAAGGAAGAGTGGTGTGTTGTTGAGATCAGGCATGCTCCAGTCTACCCAGCTGTAAATGGGTAACTCACCCTAGTCCTGAGTTAGGGAAGGCAAAGGCTCCAGGGGAAGCAGGCCCTAAACTTGGTCACTCCAACCGACGCAGGATGGTGTATGAATGAAGTAGAAGTGTAGAGTGTGATTACCGCGAATGGTGTACTGTTCGTGTGCTGACCAATATAACCACTCATACACATGTGTCTACAAGGCACCAATGCAGACTGCTGGAATCTTTGTTTACTCAATTTATTCAGACGTACACACTGGGACATACGAGTACATCATGGTATGTTGACATATCAATTTGTAGGTATACATAGCAGATCTGAAGTCATGACACATTCAGAAATAATGGGCAGTACATCAAAAGTTCAATGTCATGATATATTATGGCCGCATTCCCCTATCTGACTAAACGCGTCAGTGAAGGCAGATCGGCAAATAACTAAGGTTACTTGACGTCCATAGTTTGTAGCATATATTATGAAACCACGAAAGAGGGGTTTCTAGCAAGATTGAGATCTCCCTGTCACTGTCCGATAATAGGATAAATAATCTGTTCTCTTGGCAGTGATCAAAACATATGATGACCGAAATCTAACATGGCTGCCTCCCTGAGTTGTCGTTCACTCATTCATAGGAAGGAGAATATAAGCCAGAGTTAATTTATAATGGGTATATAACTGATTTCATAAATGTTCCCATACAGCTCTACGATGATCAGGTTAATTCACGTAGCCATAACCGCTGTAGGAAAGTCTGTCATCTTTGTCGATACAAAACACGACCCTAGCGATACGAAGCACAATGTTCCATCTAGGTCGAATCGACATGAGACCATCAAAATAGGGTCTGGCAGTACATGGAGTCCGAATTATACATTGTACCGTACCTTAGGAGAGTCTCTAACATAAACTATAGTAGAGATACCATCTCCTTTAGAAGAAAACCACTTCCTGAATTATATTTCCTTAACAATCTACCAGCCCTTTGAAAAGTGCGTACCAGCCATTATCACGGTACATCGGAACTCATCACGACTTGTCAAGACAACTCATACTTCCGCTAGACCGGAATAATAAGAATCTAGTCCCGCCTACCCATCCAAAATATACAATATATGACTGATTCTACTTGTACTAATAATATGTAATACATATGAATTCAGGCCATAAACATAATAAGCAAATTAATATATTTTCTGGCCCTAAAAAATAAGTACAACCGTAAGAGCAATCCATGCGCCGGATCAATATCCAGAACGATTACTCCTATAATCAAAAGTGTGAATCAAACATGGATTATCTCGCTTTTACCATAGACAGCATTTTCATACACAAATGAATGAATGTCTATATTTTTCCATATTAAATAGCCATATCGATTTTTGTAATATGTGCGTCAAAATATGCACGCAACAGAGGGTTTTTTCTTCTGCATTGCGCAGTAGAGTGGCTACACATTTGGCAAGATTTACACCACTTTCCTTCCTTTCTTGAAGGTTTATTATCTGATTCTAGAGGGTCCTTGTCTTTAGTTTCATATCTGGTTTTTTACCTGGTTGTATTGTCCTTTTGCTCAAACTTATGTGAGTTTGGGTCTGTTTTAAAGCTTTCTCCTTGTTTCCTCTTATTCACTTGAGACATGGGATGAGCCAGTTTATGACTCTCTGCATAGATGATTTAGGAAGGTCTTTGTCTCAGGCGACATGGACTCCAGGAGTTGTTCTATTAAGATCATCTCCTTGATCCCTTCAAAATCCGGAGTAAAATTTCCTAATTGACACCACCTCAGCAAATACATCTCTAATCTCGCGGCAAACTGCTGATATGTTTCTCCTGTTAGAAGTTTAGCATTTCTAAATTTTCTACGGTAAGAGTCTGCATTCTGTTCATACCTAACCAACAATGCTTGTTTTAAAGCTTCATAATTGTTCTGATCTTCTCTTGGAAGTTTTAAGAACACATTATAAGCTACTCCTTTCAATCTTTGTGACAACTTCAAATTCCACTTCTCTTTTTCCAGGCCATATGAGGTAGCCACCCGCTCATACCTGTCAAGGAAGTCTTCTATTTCTTCGTCCTTTTCAATAAAAGGCTCCAAATGAAAGTTCATGGCTCCCATAGAAGTACTTTGGTTGGAGTTACTTTCAGAATGAGGCGAGCTACCACCATGATTGCTAGCAGTTCCTTGGAGTTCAAGCTCCCTTAAACTCAACTCATGAGCTCTTTGCAACCTTCGTTCTTCAGCTTGTCTTTCAGCTTCTAATTTCTTAGCTTGAGCCTCCACCTCCATTCTTTTAGTCTCTCTATCAGCTTCAGCTTCCAGTCTTTTAGTCTCTCTTTCAGCTTCAGCTTCCATTCTTTTAGTCTCTCTATCTAAATATTTATCCACTTCAGTTGTGATATGTCGAATTAGAGCATCTCCTGTCAAACCCAAGTCTTTTCCTTCCTGCATAATCGCAGCTCTAAACTTCACCAATTCAGCCATGATGTATTACCAATAAGAGGGTATCTAGTTCTATCAGCTGTATTAACCAATAAAATTACTTAATTAATTAACCACAATACAATCCAAGTAACCGATGTTAGCCTCTACTGTCTTTCTAGTACTCAATGGTACTTAATAACGAAAATTTAATTTAGAATTCAATGTTTAAAAATATTACTGTACACACTACTAGTGGCTCTAGCCAGACAAGAGATAGATAGTGTAGATAGAATATGGCTCTGTGGACACAGGAATATCCCGGACCGGCCCCCAGTGTAGCGAGAGGTTTATATATATATATATATATATATATATATATATATATATATATATATATATATTATATAATATATATATATATTATAATATATATATATATATATATATATATATATATATGTAGTGATAGTATTGACAGAAGTAGGGTTCTCTCCTGAACAATGATGAATTCCCAGTGTCTAGGGTTCACTGGTCTCACTCTCACAAGAAGATCAATGCTGTGAATAATCTGTAGCAAGGATTAGATATAGACAAGCAGATTATACTGGTGCCCTCTCACTTATTGATCTCCTAGGATGTACTTATTTACTATGAAAATAGAACTGTAACTCCTTTGAATAAAAGTAATTAACAACTCAAGTGTCTTACAATTCAATCAATTTATTATCTACACTATGTACTATTGTGATGATGGGTGAATGTTGAGGCAATGGTGATTATGGTAGAGTATGTACATTCCAATCTAGCTGTAAGTAAATACAAAAGAACAAGGATCCACTTTGAATCTATTAATTAACAAGTTCCTTTACACTAGATCTTGTCCACCCGGAATGTTCACCGTCCTTCTGTATTTATTTTAATAATGAATAATTAAAGTTTATCTGTCTCTCCTATCTTTTACAGCTCAAGTTCATCATTTAAAACATTCTATTGACAGTAGTAGCTGGTCTCACATTGGTTTCTAGGAACATGGGACTTAACTCTGGTCCAAGTCAGTAACTCTGGTACAGGTCGGTTGCACTGTACTAACACACTGATAGTCTGTGCTGCACAAACTCCCAAACAGTAAGGGGAATGACAGTAATAGGCTCCTTCTATCTCTGGGCTTCACATATAGCAGGATATAAGGACGTCAGACCATGATCACACTTGTGATGGTGCACTAGGATCCTGAAACAATGAATATTTGTCCAGTGGTTGCTTATGATGCTTGTTATCTCTACTGTGTGCTGAGATGAGAATGTTTTATTCAGATGCTGTGTGTACAATGAATGATAAATGGCTCTGTATGATACAGAGTAGGGAGACAGATTGGTGTCTACTGCAAAACATTTTCAATCAAATAATAAACAATCAATATGAAACTATGACTCCTGATGCAGCCTTTGCCTTCCTCACTCTCATGCCAAGTCACAGCTGGTCCTTTTATGGTAGTTAGTAACATAGTACTAATAAACCCTACTGGATATGCTTATGGTTAGCAATGACTGCTGTGGGTAGTTTTAAAGGCTTGCCAAGCTTTAGCCATCCTATTCACACAATCAATATGTTTGGTATATTCACAAGCCTATTAGACCTAATTCCTGAAATAAAATGTACATTATTCATATAAATACTTATGATAGTCCTACATACCCTCTAAGAATCTTTCTCCAACACAGAATTACACTTTTAGTGAGGATTCCTGCCCTGCATAGTCAAAAATGGCTTGGCAATGACAGTGTTCTACTCTGCTTCTTCTGGCTGAGCTTAACAAGGTTGTGTGTGATAAATGAATTGTGAAACTGCCTCCCTTATATACTAATGGAGCGTACGTCAGAGGGAGTCGTATCTGATTGGCCCAAAATAATTATAGAAAATGTCTTCTTTGGGCTCATTGTGTGTAACCTTGCAATTTATTAAGGCATATATATATCTTAAATGGCCTAGGTTTTCACTGTCTGGTCAATATCCTTTGAAATCCCCTGTGACAAGCTTCAAATCCATTCCTTGATATTGGCTTTCCATGTGGGTATGCAGTCTAAATAAATTTATTTAGATTAAAACTAGGCCTAACCCTCGAAAGTGGCCATCTCACAAACTAAACGATATCTCAGTAGATACATCCTACTTACCAATTTCCTTTTAGATTTCCATGTATGAACATTCCCACCAGCGAACTCCGTTATTATTCTTGAATACCAACCCTTCCCAAAGTCGTCCTTTAAGAAATTCCATCCGTCCCAATGCACAAATTGCTTCGCCATTATGAATATTTCCGTTTCTCTCCTTCCCTTCGAGGTATAGACTGCGCATGCGTGTGCTGGTAAATATTGTCGCTCGCGATTAACTCTTTGGCGCTCGCGATTAACTCTTTGGCGAAGGCAGGGCGTATACATAATAAAATCTAACTAAGCGTATTTTTCCATTATGCTACATTAACCATACTATTATACACACATCCTATCCTACCCTCGCGTAAAATATAATATTCACTTTGGTTATTAACTTTAAGTTAGAGACTATAAGCTTAGCGCTTGTCTCATCGTTTAAAACTTCCGTGAAATAAATTCTAGTCATTGAAAAAAATCAATCATCATGAATTAGAAATACGGAAGTATCTCGTCAATACTCAATGATGAATCAGTGCATTTACTAGTTAGTTAAAAATATTCTCGGACTGGCTGCTAGCAATTTAATTAAATTTATTTATAGCTGTATGAGTTTCTCTGCTAGAAATTCCTCTTATTTTTACCTATCCACTGTAACGCCGTGAAATCTTAAAAAAATATAACTGACTGATCGAGTTAACACTCTGCACAAAAATCTAGTGAAGATTTCGACGTTTCCACTTAAATTGACAAAAGTGGTTCTTGGTGGCCTGCATAGGTGTTTATCTTCTCTCTAACATAGACATTTGTTTTGTGCTCTTTATAGCAAATGAGCAAAATTCTTCTATAACATTTATGCTCGAAAGCCTGAATCCTTCGCTCCGTAGCTGCAGTGACTGTGGAGCTCTGAACCCATACAAGAGAAGTAGATAATACAAGTGATTGTTATAAATTTGATCTTCATGAAAGGAAAATGATGTACATTTTCGAAATCACATTCAACTTCTCTACCACATGGCAGCTGAGGCCATCTCAAGTCTTGTCTTGATTTCTTTACTTGATCTTCCATCACTACATATCGCTGAAGCCCGAGAAAATTTAAATCGGTGTTCTCTTTGAACTTGCTTCCAGACCGTGCAAGAGACGTTCGAGAATTCACATTTAACGTAATGTTGGTCGGAACATGTTTCTTATGGCTATTCACCAATATCTTGCTTTTTTCTATATTAATTTCCATCCCATACGTTCTTGTTACTTTCTCCAGTCTAGAGGTAAGGTCTTGAAGTTCTGATTCTGATCCAGCTATCAGATCAATATCATCAGCAAAAAATAGCGTTGCACAGAGGTCGGCCTCCAATCAAAGGTATGATTTATAATCGTAACAGAGCATCCTGCATAAAGAAGTTCTAGATAAATAAGGGTAAAGAGCGAAAGGGGAAGGAAACGACCCTGCCGAACTCCTACAGTTGTTTTGAAAAATTCTCCAATGTCGTTGCTTGCAAAAACATAATGACGGACTTTAACGTCCTTATAGTCACTTCAAATGATATCTAAATGATGTACCGTAACAAAATTGAATTTTCTCCATTACTTGCTAATAAGTAATTCATGCCAGGTCTCGATTCGAAGGCTTTTGTGAAATTCCGAAAATTCCATTGAAAAAAAATCAATCATCATGAATTAGAAATACGTAAGTATCTCGTCAATACTCAATGATGAATCAGTGCATTTACTAGTTAGTTAAAAATATTCTCGGACTGGCTGCTAGCAGTTTAATTAAATTTATTTATAGCTGTATGAGTTTAAGCTAGAAATAGTAATTTATTTTGCTATCCACTGTAACGCCGTAAACTTAAAAAATATAACTGACTTATCATTTAATCACTCTGCACATAAATCTAGTGAAGATATAATAGGCGATTTACCACTTAAATCACTTACAAATACTATCAATATTTTTTTTAACCTCGCACAGTACTACTTAAAACTATCCTCCAACGCAACTGAGAAATTCTACTTAAATAAAAGTGATTTCTAGAACGTAGCTAGATGGTCTAGCGAGACTGTGGATGTCTGAATGAATGAAGTCTAAAACTGCTCTGTTATAAATATATCTCTGATGAAAGGAAAATCATTACATTATCGAAACCCCCGACTCTCTCTACCACATGTTCGCAGCTAGAGGAAAATCTACATAATTCTTTCTCATTCTGCGAATTTATCTCGCTGAAGCAGAAACAAGCTCGCAAATCGAACGGACAGTCTCTCTTTGATCTTGCGTAACATGATTTACCAGACCGTGCAAGAGACTTCTGCTCTCGAGAATTCACACTATTACTTGTCTGCAAACTATGGTCATAAACGACATACACGCACGCTCGTCTTTCATCTCAAATCTTTCACCTTGAATAATTAACTTATAGGCGAGCAGATTAGAGAAAAGTGATAGACGATCGTCTTACTTCTTATCCCTGTCGAGAACGAATTAACACGATTCGGTCTCATCAAAGAACCTAGCTTAACAGCAATAAAATGCGTTGCTAAATTAGCAGGGAAAAGACAAAGGTATGAATGGGAGAGTTTTATCTTAACAATCATGCGTATGCAAAAAGAAGGTAAAAGAGCGAAAGAAGGGTAAAAGAGCGAAAGAAAAAAGAAACGACAAGTGTAGAATAAAGAATAGATATCTGAAATTTATTAATCATAATATCTCTGTCACAACTATAATGACGGACTTTAACAATTAAATCACTCAAAATGCTAGTAAAAATATTTACCGCAACACATAAATTATAAACTATCTCCATCGAAATCTAAAGTAATTCCACTAGTACAATGGTCTAGAATTCGAAGCTGGATGGTTCCGAAAATTCCCCCTGACAACTGTACTACCGAAAGTACCATTTGACTTATCGCTCCTTGGTTCTACCATTAGACGATTCATTCTCTCTACGCGCGTTAATTGTCTGATCTGTCACTATTCCACGATTTGCCCAATCGCACGCGTGATAATACAGTTAACGGCTCTACTCGCTAGTTGTTTACCTGTCCCGTCGTGAACTAGTTAATAAGTCTTGTATGTAAACATTCCTAGTGCTTGTAAGACATAGAGAAAAAGAAAATAGGCGTGGCTAAAATATGAGTTTTACAGACATCGAAGCGCATGCCTTCTGCGTTAACAAAACGTGAATATTAATAAGCAAGCAAAGGTGGAAAACAGGTGGAAGCAAAAACGTGTGGATTCATGTAATATATTTACATAACTCTGTCACAACCAGCCAGAGGGGGAGGCATGAGCACACTCTGCCTTAAGAACAGGGGCTGAAGTCAGAGGTGCCAGGCCAGGAGGCGCACCAGCAACCATGGTACCATGCAACCCGCCTAAGTTTGATGTGTCTACCACTGCAGCTAATCCCTTCTGCATGAAGCCTAAACCAAGCCTTCACATGATAAAGTATCGGTGGTTTCTGTAGCAATTTGGTTTTCATGATGAGGTAGGCAGTCTCTTGCACAACCTCATATTAGTTGCCTTATACGACATGCCTGAGGGAGCTGTTGTGCTATTCTGTCTTTTCTCAACAGAGACCCCTCCCGGGGAACTGCACGGGGCCAGCTGTTACTACATATTTCACTATTTATGAGTGTATAATAGGTAAAAAGGTAAAGAATCCCGTTACACGCCCATTGAGGCATATTGGGAATATGGTGTTAGGCCCATATTTTCTTGACCATCGGCACACTAGGGGTGATGTGGCTAGCATCACGCCGGATGAGTGTATAATAGTAGCTCTTTATTTGTCTTCGAGCAACAGGTACTTATTTTTATTTTTTTTTAACTGTTTGCGGGCCTTGTGTGCCAACCAGGAAGTATTCGCTTCGGTTGTATGCTTGATTACTGTTTGCTATAGAGAGTTGTACTGGCGACACTAGACAGTGATACTTTAACCCGAGAGTGGTTACAACAGCTTTCAAATACGAATAAACGGTTGGTGTTAACGGGGACAAAAAGTTGTTCAGTGTACTTTTTTTAACAAACCAAAAAAAAAAAGTATTCGTTTTACTCCAAAGACGCAGCAATAGTGAACGCAGTCAGCGACTCATAGCTTGACTGCTTGCGTCAGGACCAGCGAACCAGAGCTGGTCAAGACCGCACTCCACCTCCACGTGGTGGTCCTGGAAACAGTCTGCAGCAGTGCAGTCTGGCTGAGCGAGTGCGGATCGAAATGGGAAGGCAAACCCGGTCCCTAAAAAATGCCGTGCAGAAGTCGGATGTGTCGACCGAAAGGTGCAGATATCACAGCTTAGGCGCAAACAGACACAACGCAACCACCGTCCTTTTCAGGGCGAACGAGGAAGAAGAAGAAGAAGAAGACTCCAATCGGCATAGTGGTAACAGCGCTTGTCTCTCGTGTCATTGTTAACGGGTTCCTGTTCTAAACTTAGTAGCGCCACGCTCCAGTCTATCCAAATGTAAATGGGTACCACACACTGCTCTTGGGTTAGGAAAGGCAATGGCAGCGAGGAAGGGAACTGATCGCCATGACTTCATAAAGATGGACATAGTATAATGATTTCTAGCATTTCAATCCTCTACGACAGTATCAGCTATGGGACTTCCTTTTTATACATTTACACTCCGACTCTCGACTTAGACTCTTACTACAGTTTTATACTAGTCGTCATATGGCAAGGTTTTAACCGACTCTCGACTTAGACTCTTACTACAGTTTTGTACTAGTCGTCATATGGCAAGGTTTTAACCGACTCTCGACTTAGACTCTTACTACAGTTTTATACTAGTCGTCATATGGCAAGGTTTTAACCGACTCTCGACTTAGACTCTTACTACAGTTTTGTACTAGTCGTCATATGGCAAGGTTTTAACCGACTCTCGACTTAGACTCTTACTACAGTTTTGTACTAGTCGTCATATGGCAAGGTTTTAACCGACTCTCGACTTAGACTCTTACTACAGTTTTATACTAGTCGTCATATGGCAAGGTTTTAACCGACTCTCGTCTTAGACTCTTACTACAGTTTTGTACTAGTCGTCATATGGCAAGGTTTTAACCGACTCTCGACTTAGACTCTTACTACAGTTTTGTACTAGTCGTCATATGGCAAGGTTTTAACCGACTCTCGACTTAGACTCTTACTACAGTTTTATACTAGTCGTCATATGGCAAGGTTTTAAACGACCCTCGACTTAGACTCTTGCTACAGTTTTATACTAGACGTCATATGGCAAGGTTTTAACCGACCCTCGACTTAGACTCTTACTACAGTTTTATACTAGTCGTCATATGGCAAGGTTTTAACCGACCCTCGACTTAGACTCTTGCTACAATTTTATACTAGTCGTCATATGGCAAGGTTTTAACCGACCCTCGACTTAGACTCTTGCTACAGTTTTATACTAGTCGTCATATGGCAAGGTTTTAAACGACTCTCGACTTAGACTCTTACTACAGTTTTATACTAGTCGTCATATGGCAAGGTTTTAAACGACTCTCGACTTAGACTCTTACTACAGTTTTATACTAGTCGTCATATGGCAAGGTTTTAACCGACCCTCGACTTAGACTCTTGCTACAGTTTTATACTAGTCGTCATATGGCAAGGTTTTAACCGACCCTCGACTTAGACTCTTGCTACAGTTTTATACTAGTCGTCATATGGCAAGGTTTTAACCGACTCTCGACTTAGACTCTTACTACAGTTTTATACTAGTCGTCATATGGCAAGGTTTTAACCGACTCTCGACTTAGACTCTTACTACAGTTTTATACTAGTCGTCATATGGCAAGGTTTTAACCGACCCTCGACTTAGACTCTTGCTACAGTTTTATACTAGTCGTCATATGGCAAGGTTTTAACCGACCCTCGACTTAGACTCTTGCTACAGTTTTATACTAGTCGTCATATGGCAAGGTTTTAACCGACTCTCGACTTAGACTCTTACTACATTTTTATACTAGTCGTCATATGGCAAGGTTTTAACCGACTCTTGACTTAGACTCTTACTACAGTTTTATACTAGTCGTCATATGGCAAGGTTTTAACCGACTCTCGACTTAGACTCTTACTACAGTTTTATACTAGTCGTCATATTGCATACAATTCGGAGTCCGGAGTCCACAAGGTTTTAACCAACTCTGTCTCCATTAAAAAACGACCGGCTCCATGATTTCGATGCACAGTGACTGAACTATTATTATTATTGTTAGAACTTTCTCCCTCGAGCACATTTTTTTTTTTTAATCCACATGTTACTAATTGTCCAAGTGAAACATCCTGTAACGAACAAAGAAAAAATGCAGCCACTTTTTCGAGAAAATACGGAAAAGGCACACACTTGACCGTGGCAGCTGAATTGAATACCTATTAAAACAGCACACAGGCCTTGCAATTTCTTGTGTGGTACATTGACCATTGACCATAAATTACGACAAGTTCTATTACAGAGAACCAATGATGTTGAAATGGTATTACACGCCATTACACGCCCATTGAGGCATTTTGGGAATATGGTGTTAGGCCCATATTTTCTCGACCATCGGCACACTAGGGGTGATGTGGTCAGCATCACGCCGGCCGCCTTAACCTTCCCAGAGTTACTCTGGTACCCAATTCATGAGGCTGGATCGACCCCGGAGCAGTTTGCAGTCTAAAAAATCCCACCTCAACTGGGGATCGAACCATGGACCACCGAGCTAGGAAGCCAGTGTACTAACCACTGTGCCACCGCGGCTACACGGAAAGGAAATGGAATGGATATGAACGAATATGATCACATGAGAATTAGTGACGTCATCAGGAAAGAGCACAACATAATTAAATTCTGTCATTTTTGTTAGACACGTTACCTGCTCATACAATTATATAATCATACTAATGACCAACATTCAATTATATAATCATACTAATGACCAACATTCAATTATATAATCATACTAATGACCAACATTCAATTATATAATCATACTAATGACCAACATTCAATTATATAATCATACTAATGACCAACATTCAATTATATAATCATACTAATGACCAACATTCAATTATATAATCATACTAATGACCAACATTCAATTATATAATCATACTAATGACCAACATTCAATTATATAATCATACTTATGACCAACATTCAATTTATATAATCATACTAATGACCAACATTCAATTATATAATCATACTAATGACCAACATTCAATTATATAATCATACTAATGACCAACATTCAATTATATAATCATACTAATGACCAACATTCAATTATATAATCATACTAATGACCAACATTCAATTATATAATCATACTAATGACCAACATTCAATTATATAATTGAATGTTGGTCATTAGTACTAATGACCAACATTCAATTATATAATCATACTAATGACCAACATTCAATTATATATATCATACTAATGACCAACATTCAATTATATAATCATACTAATGACCAACATTCAATTATATAATCCATACTAATGACCAACATTCAATTATATAATCATACTAATGACCAACATTCAATTATATATTAATCATACTAATGACCAACATTCAATTATATAATCATACTAATGACCAACATTCAATTATATAATCATACTAATGACCAACATTCAATTATATAATCATACTTACTAATGACCAACATTCAATTATATAATCATACTAATGACCAACATTCAATTTATATAATCATACTAATGACCAACATTCAATTATATAATCATAAATGACCAACATTCAATTATATAATCATACTAATGACCAACATTCAATTATATTACTAATGACCAACATTCAATTATATAATCACACTAATGACCAACATTCAATTATATAATCACACTAATGACCAAACATTCAATAATATAATCACACACTAATGACCAACATTCAATTATATATAATCACACTAATGACCAACATTCAATTATATAATCACACTAATGACCAACATTCAATTATATAATCATACTAATGACCAACATTCAATTATATAATCATACTAATGACCAACATTCAATTATATAATCATACTAATGACCAACATTCAATTATATAATCATACTAATGACCAATTCAATTATATAATCATACTAATGACCAACATTCAATTATATATAATCATACTAATGACCAACATTCAATTATATAATCATACTAATGACCAACATTCAATTATATAATCATACTAATGACCAACATTCAATTATATAATCATACTAATGACCAACATTCAATTATATAATCATACTAGTATGATTATATAATTATATAATCATACTAATGACCAACATTCAATTATATAATCATACTAATGACCAACATTCAATTATATAATCATACTAATGACCAACATTCAATTATATAATCATACTAATGACCAACATTCAATTATATAATCACACTAATGACCAACATTCAATTATATAATCATACTAATGACCAACATTCAATTATATAATCATACTAATGACCAACATTCAATTATATAATCATACTAATGACCAACATTCAATTATATAATCATACTAATGACCAACATTCAATTATATAATCATACTAATGACCAACATTCAATTATATAATCATACTAATGACCAACATTCAATTATATAATCATACTAATGACCAACATTCAATTATATAATCATACTAATGACCAACATTCAATTATATAATCATACTAATGACCAACATTCAATTATATAATCATACTAATGACCAACATTCAATTATATAATCATACTAATGACCAACATTCAATTATATAATCATACTAATGACCAACATTCAATTATATAATCATACTAATGACCAACATTCAATTATATAATCATACTAATGACCAACATTCAATTACAGAGAAAGATAATATATTTCTTATATGCTCCAAATAACTTTGTCTGCATTTCTTTTTTTTTTTTATCCTTTGCCGCCAACTGTCAAAGCAGGCAGTGGCCATCACGCCTGGTGGCGTCTTGTAGGACAGCAACAAACTACTTCAAGTTTAAATTTGGTAGTAACAAAAAAATAGAACAAGGATCTTACTAAATGCAATATTATAAGTCACTTGGTCCCGTGCGGCAGGTCACGTCAATACCAACACTTGTAAAGTTGCACACATGCAGACTTCGGAGGAAACACATTGTTGTGGTAGATATGTAAATCCGGCTAGCTGTTAGCGGTACTGTCAAACTGTTCCTAGTGCCCTAAACGGTTAATACTTGAGTGAAAGATTCGACGCTAGATATAGAGCGCTGTCCTAATACTGCATTTACAACATTTAACGCGTTACATATCGTTACTGTAAAATTCTGTTTAATGTACATGCTACGTTACAAAATAAACAAGAGGAGATAGGCTTTTCATGTAGTTCTCGTGGGTCTCTGATGAGACAAAGGAAAAATATGTTTACAGCACTCTCACGCATGTCGTACGAGACGACCAATATGAAATTGTGCATGGGGGATCTGGCAAACTCATCGTGTAAAACGAATTGCTACAGAAACCACTGCTCCAAGACCATGTGAATGCTTAGTGCAGGCTTCCTGCAAGGAGACCAGTTGCAATGGTGGCTTCACGTTCCGTAAAGAGTGCAAAGGAACATGAAGATGATGAGACAGGATTTGTCTGGCACTTCCTCTATGGATTCACACAGTTAACCTGTTTGCGTCAACCTGATTGCATTACTGTGAAACCTGTGAGAAAACGTGTAAAACGACAAATAATAATGTGAAAGATAGAAATGAGCGAAGAGAAGACAGAAGAAGGGGACACAAATGACAAAGAAGAAGACGATAACGAAGAAAGATGGTTGTGATAATGATGAAGAAAATGAAGAAGAGGAGGATAGAGAAAAAAAAAAAGATGAAGAAGAAGAAGCTGATGAGAAATAAGAACAAGATATGAATGAAGAATAATGAAGGTAAAGAGCCAAAAATAAGATAGAGAACAAGGAGAAAAATAACAAGAAAATGTCAGCAGATAAAGATAAGAAGTAAAAGGTAAAGAATAAACAGGATAAGAAGATAAAGAAAGAAGAACACGAAATTGGATCAACAATAAACAAAAATAGAGCAAGAACAAGATAAAGAATAAGCCGGGACAGAAGAAAATTAAGAAGAAACAAACGAAGGTGAAGATGAAAATGAAAAGAAAAGAAAGAGAAAACGGAGAAAAGGGGACGAAGAAAAAGAAGATGGAGAAGAGTAACAAGAAAAAGTAGTTATAGAAGTTGTAGTTGTTTATTGCTATAACATTTTGTGTAGTCTATGTTGTTTCATTTGCATCATTTTGTACATTCTCACATCTTCTATTGTGGCCATGTTTCTGGATTATCATATATTTCATTTATCACATTTTCTATTGTGACCACGTTGTCTGTATTATCATTTGTTTCATTTTACACCTCTTCCATTGTGAAATTGGTCTATGGATTCTCAGATATTTCGTGTCTCACATCTTCCATTGTGAAAATGTTCTATTGAATTTCATTTGTTTCATTTCATATATCTTCCATTGTAAAAATGTTCTATAGAATCTCATTTGTTTCATTTCACACATCCTCTTCTTCTTCTTTGATCCTTAGCCGCCGACCGTCAAAGCAGTCAGTGGCCATCACGCCTAGTGGCGTCTTGTAGGGCAACAACCAATTGATTCCACTTTGCTCGGTCGGTGGCCATCCTTCGTACAGTGCCCCAACTCTGGTTCATTCTTTGCATCTCAGCCTCCACAGTCCTCCGCCAGGTTGTTTTTGGTCGGCCTCTCTTTCGTTTTCCTTCAGGGGTCCAAAGCATAGCTGTTCTTGTGATGGCATCGGGGTCTCTTCTGAGGACATGACCAACCCAGCTCCAGCGTCTGCCAGCTATGATGGTGTGCATGTCCTCTTGCTTGCTACGAGTAAGCAGATCTTGGTTAGTGATGGTATTTGGCCAAATGATTCGTTCACACATCTTACATTATGAAAATGTTTCATGTATTCTCCGATGTTTCATTCCACACATCTTCCATTGTGAAAATATTCTATGGATTGTCAGGTGTTTCATTTCTCACATCTTCCATTGGGAAAATGTTCTACGGATTCTCAGATGTTTTGCTTCACACATCTTCAATTATGAAAATGTTCCATTGATTCTCATTTGTTTCATTTCATACATCTTCCATAGTAAAAATGTTCTATAGAATCTCGTTTGTTTCATTTCACACATCTTCCATTGTGAAAATGTTCTATGGGTTCTTGTTTGTTTCATTTCACTCATCATCCATTGTGAAAATGTCCTATATATTCTTAGATGTTTCATTTCTCACATCTTCCATTGTGAGAATATTTTATGGATTTTCAGAAGTTTCATTTCACATATCTTCCATTATGAAAAACATTTTATAGATTCTAAGATGTTTCATTACATCTTCCATTGCGAAAATATTCTATAGATTTTCAGATGTTTCATTTCTCACATCTTCCATTGTGAAAATGTTCTATGGATTCTCAGATGTTTCGTTTCATACATCTTCAATTATGAAAATGTTCAATGGATTTGCTGATGTTTCACTTCTCACTTCTTCCATTGTGAAAATGATCTATGGATTATCAAATGTTTCATTTCACACATTTTCCATGCGGAACATGTTCTATGGATTCTCAGATGTTTCATTTATTACATCTTCCATTGCGAACATGTTGTTTGAATTCTCAGTTGTTTTATTTCTCAACAACGTCCATTGCTACCATGTTGTCTGGATTCTCGTATGTTTTTTTTCCTCACATCTCCTGTTGTGATCATGTTGTCTGGATTCTCATTTGTTTCATTTCTCACATCTTCTATTGTGATCATGCTGTTTGAATTCTCAGATGTTTCATTTCTCTCGTGTATATTATCACAGCTGCTCATTCCTTTCGTCTGCCCCTGCACAAATTATTTCATTAAGCGTTAGTAACCCGCCAAAAGTGACGGGAAATGATTATGCTATGCTCTTTTTACTGAATGTTCTGATAACGGCGCCAAGTCATTTCAATCCATTTCCACTTCACTAGATCTTTGTGATCAAACTTATTATGACTTATGGTCAATGGTCGATGGTCGATGGTCAATGGTCGATGGTCAGTGGTCGATGGTCAATGGTCAATGGTCAGTGGTCGATGGTCGATGATCAATGGTCGATGGTCAATGGTCGATGGTCAGTGGTCGATGGACAATGGTCAATGGTTGATTGTCAATGGTAAATGGTCGATGGTCAATGGTCGATGGTCAGTGGTCAATGGTCGATGGTCAATGCGCCAGGAACGCACAGAAAGATCTGCATGCTCTTTTTATTTTTTTTTAATGTTCAAATTAGCAAACACGGTGCAATGCACGCCGGTTCCTTTTTTTCCAAAAAATGTACCAAGAAAAGACTGCAAGGCAAGCGCATTGTTTTAATGGGTGTTCAATTAAATTTTTACTGTGTTACACGCAGTTTTTCGTATTTTTCCGAAAAGCTGACGGGATTTTTTTCAGGTTACAGAGGTTTAAGTGCGACAGTTAGTATTTAGGCAATTAGAATAACATTTTGCAACGGTTAATCTCATAAGCCTTGTGCCACAAGAAGAGCCGGGTTGTGAACGGAGGATGTCGTCCTTTTTCGCAACTATATACATCTTTAGATTGAACTCTGGGTCACTGGTTCTTTAAACCAAAGTATCATAAGGAAATAAAGGAATATACACCGGGAAATGTGAGGCCTGTGTGTCGTAAACAAATAATGAAATGGGTAGATTTTCAGAGCTTGTAAGAATGACTAGAAAGAAAGAAAGAAAGAAAGAAAGAAAGAAAGAAAGAAAGAAAGAAAGAAAGAAAGAAAGAAAGAAAGAAAGAAAGAAAGAAAGAAAGAAAGAAAGAAAGAAAGAAAGAAAGAAAGAAAGAAAGAAAGAAGAGACTAGTCCTTAAAAAAAAAGAAGTATTAAGCGTAGTCACCGGAAACATCTGTTACGTTTCTTTCTTTTCTGTTGTTTAGTGAAAGGAAGTCGCTTATGTGATGCCATGCAGAAACTGGACCGTCCATACGCGTCACTGGAACCAGGCAATAGCCACTGGAACAAAAGATGAGAAAACGCTGGCAATGGATAGGAAACAGGTTGATATCATTTTACGGAAATCCTTGCTCTGGGTTCATCAGGGTAAAAGAGGTAGAAAGAGGCCAAAGAATACATGGAGAAGAGAACTGGAAATAAACATGAAAGGGGATGACAATAACATGGAAAGAACTTGAGCTGTTGGCACGTGACAGGAAGACTTGGCATACGTGTGTTGAAGGCTTATATTCCTTGGGCAGCTGAAGAATAATGAATGAATGAATGAATGAATAAGTAATAAATTAATTAATTAGGATGGAGGTTACAACATTTATATTGTTCCGACATTATTTATGAAACTCGTAATTTGAATGTGACGTCACATTTCTTAAACCATCCCCTCCCCCTATCATAATTCTACTTCTTTATTTCTAACGAGTCAATGAACCATATCTCTATGGGTTGTGTTATTTATTTACTTACCCCATATCGTCACACTTCGTCACAAAATTGTTACCTCTCCCCCATTCTTTTTTTTAAGTTCACTGCATGGCGTCATATGTGGATGACCCTTAATCGTCTCTCTGTATTCTGTTGTCCTGCCTATTCTATTTACCGATTGTTTACACATTTCCTTAACATTTCGCTGCATCTCTCGAAATAATCGCGATTGAGTAGTTCATAATTTATGACTTGACTTCAATTCCGTTGTCTCAACCTTTTTTTGTCAGGCCGGAACCTCTCTGCCCAATGGGCTGATCACCCGTTGGCTTGTCACACCGATTACGGAAACAACGGCAGATGGATCTATTTGTTGTTGCCCTAAAGACGCCGCTAGGCGTGATGGGAAACTACAACAGAGAAAATCAATCTGCTGTTGCCCTTAAGACGCCACAAGGCGTGATGGCCTCTGACTGCTTGGTCGGTCTTTGGCTAAGGACGGAAGAAGAAGAAGAAGAAGAAGAACCTCTCTAATAATTTTTCCATATCTAGCGGAGCCCATAGGAAGCAATTCTATTACCGTAAAATTCTTGCCACGAAAATATATTTGCAAAGAAGATGATGTCTGTATATTTTACACACAGGCACACACACACACACACACACACACACACACACATACACACACACACACACACACACACATACGTGCTTTATTAAAGGGTTTGAATGGATGTCACAACAAACAAAAGCGCGACAGATGAAAACAAAATACAGTAGAACTCCATTTATCCGAACCCCATGGGACCGAGCATCGTTCGGATAATCAAATGTTCGGATAATTGGATTACATGATGTATCGAGTACATGTACACATATTTCTAAAAATAATTAACAATCACAAGGAAAATACACTATAAAACATATTTACTTGTACTGTAATAATAATACCCACACTGTATTAGATCACTGTATCACCAAAATCTTTCATTACACTGCAGTGCATGTACTACTTGTATTAATTATTTTTGTTAAGAAAGAGAAATGTTTTCAAAATAACATTACAAACAATTCAAAACCAGGCGCAACTTACGTATACATGTACTTGCACAGATGTAGCCCACTATTTAAAATAATGAGGAATCCTCTTTTGCGCCAAACTGGATAGTCTGCTTTTGGCTGTTAAGTCCCGCATTCTCTTCAACAGCAGAAGCTGTGTAGGACAGCTGTCATCTTCTTGCTCGTACCAAGCCATCGCTGTTTCTAGTGCTATAAAGGCCTCTTCAGGACTTGGTCGACGTTTTGGGTTTTCTTCATAATCTACAAGTACATCATGTACTTCTGAGGAGTCTTCATCATCGGTCACTACATGTATTTGGTTTTCTTCTTGCACAAAAGACAAAATTTCTTCGTCATTCAAAAACTGAAAACCAGAATCATTATCATCTTCTAGCCACATGTGTGCATCATCTTTGTCACAGTCCGAAAATCCGGGCATTGCTTGAAACAGTTCCACAACTTCATTTATAAAATCATCATTTGTGTCCACTGCAGTAGTTTCATTTCCTCCTTTTTTCCCAAGCAATCTATTCCAAGCCTTGTTGAGATTATCTTGTGACAGGGTGGTCCAAGCATCAGCTTACATATAGCAGCAGTCTTTGAGATTAAGCTTTTTTTGAAAACGCCACCACACTTTCTTCATCTTCAGCCAACAATAAACGACGCAGGACTTCCTTCTTGTACATCTTTTTAAGCTTTGCTATAACACCCTGATCCATTGGTTGAATCAGTGCTGTTACATTGGGAAGCAGAAAAATTACTTTAAAATTTGCATCAACTGCATTCAATGTATCCGTCTCTGGATGAGATGGTGCATTGTCCAGTAGAAGAATTACTTTTCCAGTTTTCTTTTCTTGTTCTTTCAACCTCTTCACATTTGGGATGAACTGATTTGTATACCAATCAAGAAATATTTCACTATTCATCCAAGCACTCTTCTGTGCTTTGTAGCACAATGGGAGACATGTCACATTCTTTAAACAACGTGTTTTTTTTTGGCTTTGCCGATCATTAGCACCGGTAAACGATGACTTCCACTGGCATTCGCGGCTACCAAAATTGTTACTCTCTCTTTGCACTTTTTAAACCCAGGGGCAGCTGCTTCGCGCTGAGATGCAAGTGATTTTTGAGGCAATGATTTCCAGTATAAGCCAGTCTCATCGGCATTATACACATCATCGAGTAAATAACCTTCTTCTTCCAAAAAAAGCCAAGAATGTTTCTTTAAAATTTTCAGCGGCAGTTGCATCGCTAGATGAAGATTCCCCTTGAATCTCCAATTCTCGTATGCCATGACGAGATTTAAAGTTTCTTAACCATCCCTGGCTAGCCTTAAAGTCAGGAGGACCGTCAAGTTGACTGTTGAACTGAAGTGCCTTTTCACACAATAGAGAGCCAGAGATAGGTTCCCCTTTGCTTCTTCTTTGCACAAACCATATATACAAAGCCTCTTCCAATTTCAAATCTTTCGCATTTCTCATGGTTTTATGTTTCTTCGACCCATTTTCACTATCCAATTTCGATGCAAAACTCATAATTTTATCCTTGTTACTTTTGATGTCAGAGACGGTAGCTTTCTCAACATTGAAAATCCTCGCAAATGAAGACACAGTTTCACCTTTTCCTAGTCTCTTGATAATTTCTGTTTTCGTTTCAATTGACAAAACATTGCGGTTCCTTTTATATGCTTTAGGCCTACTGGAAGATGCCAGGTCGCACAGAGAAATACGTGTACACCAAAATTATTCTGCTGTAGTAGCAGACACAATTATTTTAAGTTGAACTGTCTGTTTAGCCAGTGTTCTGCCTAGAACTCACACGTACACTGGATTGGTAAACCAGATATTAACGGACTTTATGATCTAACTGACTTCATGTACGTAAGCGACCGTCCATTAGCCCATCTCATTGTCTACAAATTGTTCGCACACATTTGAAGCTTGCCGCATCAAAAGATTCAGAACTGTAGTCTAACGTGACTGGTGGAGACTGAATTTTTTTTTTTCTGGAAAAAGTGTTCGGATAATTGGATGTTCGGATAATTGGGGTTCGGATAAATGGAGTTCTACTGTATATGATAAATGTCGAGAAACATAAAAAAGATAAATGAAGTGAGACTGACAGAAGCCGAACGAAATAAAAAACGGTTTTGATTGGCTCTTGAGTAAAATGTTCATTCATATTTTCATCCAGCGTCCTATCGTGTGCAACTCTTTAAGAAAAATGTAGTTTTTCATAAGGTATTCTTATTGTAACATCTATTCTATACTCACCTCTTAGGTGTTACTGTTAATGATCGGAAATATATCTCGTTTAATCTAAATAAGTAGGAAAAGCGTTACTGATCATACATGCTTTTGCTAACTTTTAAATTATTAAATGAGTATGATTTTTATCGATGCAATATGAAAGGAACATAGATATATACAGCTAAATATAATCATTAATAAGAACTACGTTGAAGTTTTTTCGCGGTATTTAAAAAAAAAATACAAAACAAATTTTTTTCTTATAATTATACGGCTTCTCGCGGATCCCCTGAGGATGAATTGCGGAACCCTAGTGTTCAGCTGAGCACTGGTTAAGAAACACTGCGTAGCCTCTTGACATTCCGTCGAGCCCTCCAATTGTCTGTATGTTCACATTGCCACTGGGTTTGTTATAGCGCTGTTACAATAACTAACTGTACATTAAAAGTCTGAACTTGTCTTTGGCTGATGCAGGTCGACTTGCCCAGAATCGTGATGCGTTCAGAGCAGCTGTAATGGAGACAACGTTCTGGAAAGAATACGTCACATGATGAACATTAAAAGGTAGACCCAGAGCAGATACTATCATGGGGGTGTGAAATGTTAGAGACTTCACTATACTAGGTCCAGCATCGAGAAGTGGGGTGACCAGTTCCGTTCCTCGCTGCCTTTCCTTCCCTAACTCAAGAGTAAAGTTAGACACCCATTTACAGCTGTGTAGACTGGAGCGTGTGCATACCGTGAATCAAACCCGACACGGCTGCCTCGACAGACCAGCGCTCTATCCACTCTGTCAATTGAACACTCAGCTGTACATTACATATGCGATCACAAGAGGTCGATGCCCCCAGCAAAACGTTTTAAGAAAATGTACCCTAAAATACCCCACTATAAATTATTCAAAATTATTTTATAGTTTATCTCGTTGAACTGTGCAGAAATTAATATATTCTCAAGGCTAAGAGATCGGTTTCGAAACCATGCTCAGTCATGCTCCAGCCAACCCAGAGTAAAAATTGGGTACTTGACTCTGCTCCTTAGGTAGGGAAGGCAAGGGTAGCGAGTAAGAGAATTTGTCACCCCATCTCATAAAACTGAGACCTAGAATAGGTGACGTCGCTAACACTTCACTCCCCTCCGACAGCATCTATTATGGGACCACGTTCACCTCTTTTTTTTTGTTACAATAATAAAACAGCCTCAGGCAACCTATTAAAGTGTAACGTCAAAGTGCAACATGAAAACTGTGTTAGCATTATAACGGCCAGTGGCGGTTCCAATGTTTTTTTATTGGTGGGGATATCTATAAATAGTTTAGTAGTTACACGTGTGGTTACTCTCGCGCGAGCATTTAACGAAACAGGGGTAACATTATCATACAGAGTATAATCATAATTAAACTAACAAGACAAAAATATTTAAATGTTTTACGTTGACAAACTGAAAGATTATAATTGTAAGAACTTTGTAACCACTTTTATTTCATTACCTGTTATAAAGGTCATTTCCTTTCCAGCGTCTGGCAGCGTCTTGAAAAAAAAATGTCCGCCTGTTATTCTGTCTTGCTCAATGATTTTAGTTTTGAAGTATGGATGATTCTAAACATTTCATTCTCTATCGATAGCATTGACAGAGCTTCTTCTTCTTCTTCTTCTTCCTCTTCCTTTTCTTCTTCCTCTTCCTTTTCTTCTTCTCTGTTCGCTCTCAGTGAGACTTCTATCGGGCCACCATACAGTTTCTCCTTTAACTGAGTGCCTGATAACTACCTTTGTGTGCTGTTTGTTTATTTATTAACTGAGTTGGAGCAGGTCATGCTGCCACCTTGCTTCTCTCGTGGAGTCGACAGTTTTGGAGTACATGTTGCATAGACAGAGCAATACGCCTTTCTTTGTTTCGCTGAAAAGCGAAAGTAACATCGATTGGTTCTTTAAAAAGATAAACAGCTCTAATTATCTTGAGGACAGAAAAAAGTATTCCACTGGAGTATACTATGAATGCGCATTTAGGCATATTTTCCCACCGTGACGTTTAGATGTGTGAAACGTAAACTATTTCAAATATTTCAATCTCGTTCTTGGGGATGGCTCTCAGTGATCCCCCGAGCTCAGAAATGACCAGAAGAGGAAGCGAAATTACAGAAGAGGGAAAGGAAGAAATTAGCAGCGAAAGAAGAGAGCTTCAGGAAGGTTCAACGTAGAATCATAGCGGTTATAATATGTTTAAGGAAACTTAGTATATATCACTACTAAAACATGACAACAAGGTTTTGGTTTTCAACGTTTTGGTGAGGATGGGCCCCCACTATCCCTTAGGAACGAGTCGCCACTGATGAAAGCAGTACGTCGGTTTGGAGATATAATAAAATGGGGGTAAAAAAATTTCTAACTGAAATTAATGCACCGGTAATTGTTCCAACTGTAGAAATGTATGTTTGGCTTACAGCATATTTGCCACGTGTTACTGTGATATCCGAATAACGAGAATACTATACCTTTTTGTACGATCTGGAGAGCTTTCTACGATTTTCCGTTTGCGTTGAAGCATGGAAGTTCTTTAGTTATTTTGACATATTTGTAGTTTATTTTATTTTTTTTAATGTATGCTGTATTTTAACGCGTTGCCACTTATGAACATTTTTTCCCCCTGCATTCATTTTTGCAAATGTAAAAAATGTAAACGTAATCCCAAAGCCTGCCGTCTGGATTTTCTGGTTGCGGACCATGTCTCTTCTTGTTACTTCAACCACCTTCCCCAGATGCCTTATTTCTTAGGTTTGGAGCTGACTTTTGTGGGTTTTAGTGTCCATGAATCTCATCCACATGTCAAGACTGGGAACTAGGCGGAGCGGTATACAGCATCCTCGTCCTCTTGCAAATCCCTTTTTTCTGAGGAATCCTCGAGTTATTGCCTGAAAAAGTCTCCCTGCTCTTAGTTGATTCCTCCCTTCTGTCACTGGATTTGCCTCCCCTTTGCTCTGCAGTAGTGGTCCACCAGTGGCCAAAACTCAAGAGTATCTAAAATGGGTCTTCAAAGGTGTCTACCTTCGCACAAGATTACTCTTGGCAGAGTTGTAGATAGAAGGATAATGATGCTTCTATCTCAAGGTAGTATTCACACGATAATTCAGAAGTCAAGAACAATGCTGCATAGAGCAGAGCACTTTTAACTCATATCTGATCCGTCACCTTTTTTGAAGTTTTAAGCAATGGTGTGGCTTGTTCGAACCCCCAGCTGGTCTAATCCAGCGAAATTCCTGTTATAAGTATCTTTGGCTCTATGACTGTAACTATATGTATATGTATTAACGATTTTAGATCATACATGTGCTCTCGTATCTATAAGAACGGAATCAACTATGAATTTGTAAAATAACATATAACAAATTTAATAATCAATTAGTCTTTAACAAGTTAAAATAAATATGGAAGATGATTTTAGGGGGTTTAAGAAATTGTCTTCATCGCGACTTAAATGGGGACTGTTGGTTATTGTCCGTTGCTTTCGCCTGTTAACACAAATTTAACTTGCGGAGTGCTGCAATGGTTGGTTGTCGAGTCTTTCGTGATGAGAGCTCTTCTCTAGAGGCGTCTAGATGAACTCCACTCCTAATGTCAATGTGGGTGTCTTCACAACGTGTCCACTGTAGGTAGTTGGTGTCGACCCCAGGCCTTGAATCACAAGATTGTGGCGAAGACTCTTACTTCAGACTGGTCTCTTGTAAGTGTAACTTCGAACCACAAACTTTAGACAAAATACAAAGAACAAATGCATCTGCTAAGTACATTTGTGGGCTGAAGATTAACAGGCGCATTGTCTCGCTGTTCTTCCACCAGTTGAATCTCTCTGAATTTTTATTCTCTCTGAGCATATACATCATAGCTCAGGGAATATGATTAGAAATCACATTATTCGTCTGGTCACTTAAATGGGAAAATGTGTCTTGACAGTGCGAGTGCAATGGCTTTTGCCTGAACAAACATTATAAAAGTACACATATCTCACAAAATGATACTATATAGACATGTCAAATTCACATTGTAAAATAAATGTTCACATCTTACCCCAAATAACTTGTGAACACAATCTCCTGGCAAAGTACAATGAACACAGCAACTTTGCTTAGCTGCTTCGAATCTTTGGTCTGGGGTAGTTTCAGAATCCCTCTAGTGACTTTTGCTTCTGATTCCATAAGTCTCCAGACTTGGTATTTAAAATCTCGGGTTCTCTTTTAAGTTAAAAAGGTGCCCAAATACTTCGATCTGTCACTTTTAATTGTAGAATTCTTTGTCCGATCTTCTCTCTGGTTACTGGGAGTTGTTACTTGACGTTGTTGAAAATGCAGTCAGATTTGTGTCTACGACTTCGCTAGATTATATTTCCATTTCTCAGTCCAAGTCCCAGATTGGTATTTTTCTACAAACTTGCCAATGAGAGCTAAAGTTTATGTTAGGGTCTCTATTTAGACCAATCCTGTCTCTGTAGAACTATGTGAGTCGGGGTGTTAAATCATTACTATCCTCCGCGTGTTTTAAAATATCAATTTTAAAGTTTAAACTCGTGACCTCTTTCAAATATGGCAGTAATACTTCCGATTGCATTTGTACAAACTCATAAACACATCGGTGAACTTAGTTCCTGGCAAATACCTTTCCCAACATAATCTCCCCAGACAGGTATTTTCTGTGTTATTGATACAGAGATGATCCAGCGGAAGTATTACCTCATTATCACCTGTGTTTTCGTACACCTCCCAAACGGATTTCTTAGACAGACAATCTGGCTTTCTTTCCGTCGATCGTGCGATACCACCTTGTGGCAACAATGACCGTCTCAATCACAGGTGGTTAGACGAGTTAAGTGATAAAAGTATTACCCGCTGACCTGTCTAATTAGCCTTGTCATACTACTATTCCCATAGTGAAACGTAAACAAGTCTGGGAGTGACTCGGCAAAAATGTAGGTGCATAAAATATGCCAAATAATAGGACGATGAATGAGGAAAATGAAGAAATAAATCGGTAATGCAGGAGAGAACGAAGAATGTAGAAGGACATACACAAATATCGT
This sequence comes from Oreohelix idahoensis, assembly GCA_024509875.1. NCBI lineage: Eukaryota > Metazoa > Mollusca > Gastropoda > Stylommatophora > Oreohelicidae > Oreohelix > Oreohelix idahoensis. The sequence continues at coordinate 445,526 of JAMPIV010009982.1, read as the reverse complement.
CACACCTTCCAGTCTATAATAGGTCAAAGGTATTTAAAGTGGTTGACCTGCTCCAGGATCTGTTCTCCCAGCATTTGATATCTTTGTCCTTCTCTTGAGATCACCATGGTTTTTATTTTGGAGCTGCTGATAACCCCCTCTCTCTCTTCTCCAGTTCTTCCTTCTAGACTTGCAGGTTGGATTGAAGATGTGCGTCTGATTTAGCAATCAGAGCAATATTGTCGGCAAATTCCAGCTCTGAAATACAGACCTGTCTCATCTTCCAGTACCCCACTGAATAATTTTTGGTCCTTTTCGTACATCCCTTTATGACGTTGTCCATGACGAGTATGAAAAGATCTCATCTCATAATCGGAACCTCTTCTACCCCGTAAAACGAAGTGTAGATGAGCACAAGGCTCCTGGGCAAAAACATGTAATCAAAATGTTTGACAAACAGGTGATTAGCCCATTGTGTCCGGACTTGCCCTCAAGTTATGAAACCACCGATCCTTCTTGGTTAAGTCCAGCAAAACGGACAGAGCCTCTTATACCCGAAGGTGTCGAGGATGTCCTTTCCTCATCTGCCCGAAGGTATTTATAGAGGAATACTCAAGACCCGAAAGTCTGAGAAGAAAGCCAGAGACAGCGAGCAATATCTGAAAACGGACACAGCAATCTGTCTTGTTTATCAATACTGGGAGGGCCCAAAATGGGTGCACCACACACAGTCAATCAAGACAGAAGTTCGCCTTGAACTGGAACTTAGACATGCATGGCTTAATCTTTGAGACAAGCATATGACTACTGGCAGGATCAACCAGATAACTGTCAGAACAGACGGTGCGTCTTCTTCGAACATTTCGTCGCTAGCGCGGGGAGGGAGACAGCGCTCTGTGCAGAGCGGATCCCGGCGGCCCCGGCGATTTTGTTCTTGCGATAACCACTGGCCGCCTGCCGACAAGACGGATTCCCTAGTCGGACAGGACGGGCCGAAAGCGACACCAGCTTACTGACTGCCGGCCCAGGACTCATTGTGAGAGCGGGGCCTTTTTTCGAGACTGTTGTCGAGCCACGATACGGAGATGCGACGGCTTGCTCACATCACGACCGGGAGCTGCGATTTACGGACACTGGAGCCAAACTACTGCCTCGCTAACCGATGAACTGGGAGGGCCCGGTACCGGGATCACCACTCGCAGTCTCTCGAGACAGCGAACGCCAGCGCTCGTATGAAAAGATAAGGTGACAAAATATCACCTTGTCTTACACCAGTGATGGTCCAAAACTCTTCCGACTTATGGTTTGCCGTCTTCACATAATTTCTGCAAGTCTTGAAAAAGCTCTGTATAGCATGGATCAGTGGTGCTGGAATGTTCTTCCTTACCAAGCAGTCCCAAAGTTTGGACAATTATATAACAAATAAAAATGACTGCTGTGACCAGGGTTTTACATGAACCTGGAAGAGAGTCGTGACTTACAACTAAAATTCACCATGGTCCAACCAGATATCAGTACCTTTGTTAGTGCTCATCAGTCACGCCCTTCCCATTAATGCTTTTAACCAGTTCAATTAAAAAGATCATGTCAATATAGTGTGCATCTATAATCACTTCCTTATTTTATTTATTTATTTTGTATCGGAGGTCGGTTACGAATCAAGGATTCCATGGAGTGGTCGGGACTCACCCAAAAAAAAAAATTTGTTTGGGACCCCTGGTCTAGACGTTCTCTATGGTGTGACGTACATTACAGATAACCTGTTAGGAACAAAACCTTGTTCTGGTATTCCAGTAATCGTTCTATCGTCTTCAAGCAGGTTTATAAAACGCTCCAAAATCACTCCTTTATTGAACCACCGTACTATTGTATAATTTCTTTTTAAATAATAAGAGACAGAAGGACCAAACCTTAAATGTGGCCTTTTGGGGGAGCCTGTCTTAACAAAAGAGTACACGACAGCCAACAACACAGCAACATCAACAACTAAGTGCCTTATTCATTTTTCAATCAATGAAGTAACTACCTCCTGTTGGTCATCAGCGCCGTAAAATGTCTGTGAGAAACTAGAGATACAACAAAAAAGAGTGAATCTATTGCAACTGTCTTGTAAATCTCTGCCCATTTTAAGAAATGTTCAATTCTTGTCTTTTCATCGTCCTCCGATTTTTCTCTCATTCAATTGCTATCAGTCGAATAAGTCTCTTATCTAACAGTAATAGGGTACAGCATACATATGGACATGAGGTATCGCATACATATGTGTTCTGGTGCCAGACAGTATCGGCTGCGCCGTTCCTCTTGACTCACCAGCAGAGGCATGCTGGATGGACAACAGCTTGACCTATTTATCCAAGTGCCCAACCTCGTGCCCACCGGGACATCGTTTCGGGGCGTGTTTCTATAGTCAGTAATGACTGAAAGGGAAACTACGACTGCTAAATCATTCCGACGTCTGCTTTCGTGTCAAAACTGAGTTGACACTGAGTAAACATTTCTGAGCAGATACTTCATGGTCGAACGGCTACGACAACAACAACACCAAAATTAACCATTCATCCAGCAGTAAAGAAAAGGCATAATAAATACCGAGACAGCCTTACGGCATGGGGAACATTCCGACTTTCTAAGATGATCAAGAATGGTTCCATGACAAAGTGCAAGGAAGAATGAACTAAATAGACAAAATAAACATTCAGCCACCTGAATAGAAAGCAAGACACACACATACGCACGCACACACATACTCACACATGTAGCGAAAGGTTTTTCTAGTATGATAATAGTGGTAGAGAAGAAGTAGAATGTCTCTCCAGAAAGGATGAAGTTCCAGTGCCCGAGAAGTACACTGGTATCACAAGTGAGTTACAGCTGTGAATACTCTGAGCTGGACAATAGATTTAGGCTTCAGAAGTATAAGTTGCTACTTTCGCTATTGTAACCCTATGTGATGATATCTCTGGCTATCTAGTTCTCATCATAGACAGTCGTTTTAGAAACTGCTCACAGTGTTTGTTGGATGGATACACATAAAACTCATCTGTTGTTAGCCACGTCTGCTCGAGGTTCCTGAGACACACTTGAATAAACAGACTGTCCTTTAGCCCGCCCTATAACTACGGGGGACTAAGGTGTTGAAGATTGGTTGACCTCTAGGCTTCAGTTAGCACAGTGTTTCTCAACGGGGGCGGTACCTCCCCATGGGGGCGTTTTCAAGATGTCTGGGGGCGTTCTGATGGGTCACAACGATTGGGGGTCGCTGCTTCCATTCAGGGGGGCGTTGTGTACATTTTTACAAGAATCAATATGAAACAATTACAAAAGATATTCCCCTTAGCATAGCTTGTAACACGATAGTTTTTATTTGCCTTGCGTCCCATAGAGTCTTTCAAGGATTCCAAACGCAAAATTTTAGTACCTGGGATGTTACCATTGTCAGGAGACAGTAGGCGGATATTTATGTCCCTTCAACACTCGAAACATTCATTAGCCTTTCGACACACCCAAGCTAACCTTCTCTCTCCACTCTCGACACATATTTTCTTCTGGAAACACATTTTTGTTGGAGAAAAAAATTCCTTTTTCCAATGTCATCGCATGGGCGACAGACGGAGCACCAGCTATGGTTGGTCGTCATCGTGAGTTTCAGGCCTACTTAAAAAATGTGGCACCAGGTGTTTTAACAATTCATTGTGTTATTCATCGACAACATTTAGTCGCCAATCATCTTAGTGACAGACTCCACAAATCATTGGACTGTGTTATTAACAAAATTAAGGCGCATTCGTTGAACGATAGAATATTTCGTAAACTTTGTTGTTATAATGGGGAAGAGTTTGAACGTTTTCTCCTACACACGGAAGTACGATGGCTGTCCAAAGGTAACTGTTTAAAAAGATTATGGGCATTATTTGATTCTGTTGTAGAGTTTTTGGATTCAATCAAAGAAGAATTTAGCATCGAAAGAGAAGTATTGCGAAACGATGTGCCTATATTTCAGATATATTTGAAAAGTTAAATGAGGTTCTTCTTAAGCTACAAGGAAATGAGATCAGTCTGATTAAAGTGAAATGAATCATCATGGGGTTCATCAACAAATTGACATTAGGCCTATATAAAAATAATCTTAGTCACCAAGAACTTTCTCATTTTCCATGTTTACTACAGTTAGGTGGGGACAGGCTTAAAGATTCCGATTTATAGGTTTATTGCAGTCATTTGGACGTATTAAAAATGATATGAGCATAAGATTTAAAGACTTGCAAGAACTAATAATACCGGATTGGGTGATTAATCCATTTGAATCAGACGTGGAACAAGTTAGTCAACATTGACAAGAAGAATTAATTGAGCTACAAAATGACTTCGAGGCAAAAGCACGATTCAGTCACACACATTACGACAAATTTTGGATCCAGCAGAGGCTTGCGTATCCCGTTCTTTGGAGTGAAACTAAATTGCTAATTACAGCATTCCCAACGTCGTATTTGGTGGAGAAGGGGTTCAGTGCAGTAGTGTTGCTACTACAAAAGCAACGAAACCGACTGCACATTTGTAACAGGAGATTTGAGACTTCTTTTAACAAACTTGGAATCAAATATTACAAAACTGGCTGAGTCACACCAATCGCAAGGATCTCATTAAGCTTCATTAGTAAGTGAATTTTTATATAATTATATCATTATTATCAACTAATAATTTTTCCAATTTTTTCACGTGGTTACATAAGGAGAGGCTTAAATATTCAGATTTGAAGATATATATGCAGTCATTTAGGTGCTATTAAAATGATAAGATTATGATAGTTATAGAGTTGTAAGAACTAATTTTATATATCATTTGCTCCGCCAATTTGTAATTCAAGGATAATGAAACTGTGGTGTATATAATTCCGTACTTAAACACATATTTAATATAACTTTGCTTTTATACAGTTGGGCGACCACAGCTGAGGTTCAAAGATGTGTGCAAGCGAGATATGAGGCCACTGCCAGCAACGTGGGAGGATGAAGCTGCCGATCGCACCAAGTAGCGGTGCTATTTACGGCGCCACCTCAGATTGGGCGAAAAGAAGCTCACACAACAAGCCGAAGAGAGGAGAAAACGCCGAAAGGAGCATCAGGAAAAATAGCAGCTGAGAGCTGTCACCTCAGGGGCGCATTCCCATTGTCACTTATGACTGAAGGGGCTATTATTCTTATGCTTTTATAAATGTGCTTTCTCTTTTTCTTTATGTTATAAGAAAAGATAACTCATTAACTGCATTGCTTTTTTAAAAGTATGGTGAAATATATGTATATATGTTTGTGTGTGTGTGTGTGTTTGTGTATACACGATAAAGATCAAGGGGGTGTTAAAAGGGTGGGGGGCTTTTTCAAATAGTAGTTGTCAAAAGGGGTCGTTGCTACTATCAGGGTTGAGAAACACTGAGTTAGCAGGATCAACGGTCCTCAAGTCTATAGTTTCTCGATCAGGAATGATCATAAAAATTGATCATAAAAACCTGGAACAAAAGGTAATAGGTGGCCATGGTGTTTCAACAATCTCACCACCAACTGCTGTTCATGATGCGACCATGTCTTGTGGGTTTGGATATAAATGAATGAATCATGGTAGTATGTTACAGACATAGCAGGATATGATAATGTATACTGTGCAGAATTAACAAAATATATGAATAAATCACATGTTATGATACATGGGTACGATATAACCTTTGCCTTCCACTTATGGATGCCGAGTCACTTATGTACTTGCTGGTATGTCGTAAGCTTCCAGGCAAGAACTAGCCATGATATATTTGGCTAACCAATTAATGGTTATGCTTCCTGACAATGCCGGTGGAGGTTATCTCTGGTTAGCGTCATTCCCTTTTTTTATTATATCTGGTACAATCAAATCGTAAATAACATCTGAAATAAAATGATATTAGTCATATATATATATATATATATATATATATATATATATATATATATATATATATATATATATATATATATATATATATATATATATATATATATATATATATATATATATATATATATATATATATCTTTAGCAAACTTACATACCCTCTTAGGATTTATAAGCTCACGGTGAGACTATATTGGCTGAATTTAATCTGCCCTGCATGCAGCGTGAAAAAAAGAACTTTTCTTGCAGATGCTGTCTTCCAGTTTCTCACTCTGGCTTCTGGATTTGGTGTGTGTGATTTTCAACGCGCCGCTCTGTCCTTATATAATGTATATCTCACGTACGAGAAAGCACCTCCTAAGATCCAAAAAGATTTTCGATTAATCTCTCGGTTTGAGGCGATTTGAGACAATCTGTGCTTTTCCTGTACTTGTTTTCTCTTCTGTTCACTACCCACTTATATCCTTCCTTCCTTCCTAGGTATTCTTTCATTTTCCCCATATGAGGCTTTCATTCTATATATGTTTTATCCAAATCCGTTGAGGTATATACGTACAAAAAATATTTAAAGATTATTAGCTATCTTTTAGCAGACGTGATGAAGGTGAAAAATATTATTTATCTTTAAAACTATTTATATTTGAATAATATCCTTTTGGATATAATTCCTAGTCTATCTCCTTTATAACTCATGCTGCAGTTTCTCCTTACTTTTCTGTTTCTCTATATCTGCTTTGATAGGATGACGACTTTAAAAATCGGATCAAAGATTGTCCCGTCCTGGAATGTATCTCACATTGAACGAATATGGAGATAACAGTAAACTCCACCTTAAAAGTCGAATTTAATTTTTTAGACACTGCTAAAAACATCAAAGGCTGGTGATCACTTTCCACAATGAAGTGTTTCCCGTAAAGAAAAGGGGCAAATTTATTGATCGACCAGACCAAAGCGAGGCATTCACGTTCAACGGTAGAATAATTTCTTTCAGCTGCATTTAACTTTCTACTGGCAAAAGCTACTGGTAATAGCATATGTGGCGGTGTGTCTGCCCGCTGTAGTAATGTTGCTCCGATGCCTACATTGCTAGCATCCGTTCTTAGTACGAATTCTTGTGTGAGATCGGGAAGGGCAAGGATAGGTTTATTTGTCAGCTTATTTTTCAACTCTGTATAAGCCTGTTCACACTCCGCAGCCCATTGTATTTTATCCGGCTGACCTTTTTTGGTTAAGTCGGTTAATGGCGCGCATAATGAGTTAAAATGGGGTATATATTTCTGATAAAACCCGAACAGTGACACAAAGGATCTTACATCCTTCTTAGTTTGTGGTCTTGGTGCTTTTCTCATTTTCTCTACATTCTTTGGGTCAGGAGACATTTGCCCTGTAGAGATAGTGTGACCTAAAAATTCCAATTTCTTACATCCAATATGACACTTAGTTGGATCTGCTTACTCCCGTGCTTTTCAATTTGTCACATAGGAGACATTTGCCCTGTAGAGATAGTGTGACCTAAAAATTCCAATTTCTTACATCCAATATGACACTTAGTTGGACGTGCTGTCAATCCCGTTTCTCTCAGTCTATCTAACAACATGGAGAGTGCTACTACGTGTTCCTCGAATGTAGTGGTAGCAATCAGAATATCATCCATGAAGTTGGTGATATGAGGATTTTGTAATGGTTCCAACAATTTTCTCATCATTCTGGAGAAGATACTTGGAGCATTCTTTAAACCAAATGGGAGTACATTGAACTCGTAATGTCCATCCGATGTACTAAAGGCTAACAGTTTCCTAACTTCTGGTTTCACTGGTATTTGGTAGTATCCCTTGCTTAGATCTACTTTTGAAAAATACCAAGCCTTACTCAATGTAGCAAACAACTGATAGTGTCAGGTAATGGGTCTACCTGAGATTCAGTGATAGCATTTAGTTTCCTATAATCAATGCATAACCTGTGTTCACCACTAGGCTTCCTTAATAGCACCACACTTCAGCTGTAGGGAGATTCAGACTTTAAAATAATTTTCTCTTTTAAGAGATAGTCAATCTCATCCTTGAGTGCTTATGCTTGCTATTGTTCAGTCCATGTCCGCAACAATGCTTCCAGTGGACCGTGTATGGGGACGGCGAAACAACAACGTTGCCGGACCCACACCTATGTCTATTGTAAGGGGCAGTATACTGAAGTGGGGTATGGATCCATCTATTGTTTGGTACAGCCCTGGTTCCTACCTCCTATGATTCTGGTTGGTTTCTGCAGCTTTTTTAATACTGGTTGCTGACTAACCAAATTTTCCAGATGATCCAGGCCTTGGTGTTCCGAACAATATCTAGTCGAGGTGGGATGTCTTTCGTCCCTCTCTGTACAATACGGAGAGTTGCCATGGTTACTGGTGTAACAGTAGACTTGTTGTGATTGTGTTTTTTCCTGATCACTGCATCTACCTGTTGTTTTCTCTTGTGTGTTTTCTTAATGGGCCTACGTCCGCAACAATGCTTCCCTAGATCGTGTAACTGGTCTACACTTCTGACTGAGTTTACCTGGTTACATTCTGAACAGGATTTCATATACCAACTTATGTCTTCAATTATTCCTGGCCAGTAATATCGCAATGCTATCTTTTGACCAGTGGCCCCTTTTCCTCTGTGACCACTGCCTGATGTAGCATGCTCTTGCTCCATAATTTCCTCCCTGTAGAATTTTGGCACTACCAGCTGTCCATGCCCTTTAGGTCCTTTTCCAGCTTGTCTGTAGAGTAGGCCATTTTCCATGTAGAAGTCTCCTTTCTCTGGAGGGTTATGGGCCTTTGGCAATTTGCCAAAACAAGGCTTCAATGTGCTGTCTGCTGTTTGAGCCTTTTTCATCGTTATACTATGAATGTTTATTGGATCTCCCTCCTCTGTTTTGGTGCTCGACCTGGTATGGTTTGCTGCCATGACAACAGGTTTTATTGGGTCACCCAAAAAGACATATTTACATCCTATTACCAGCGTGTGTATAGGATCATCACTCACTGCTGCTCTTATCACTCCTTCCACATAGCGAGTTCTCACGTTGATCCTTGCTATGGGAAGTGTCATGGTGACGGTTCCCTGCATTGCCCCTTGCATGTCCACTGTTTCTGTGGTTCGTTGATCAGGGTGCACTAGGGTTGCACTCACGACTGAGTCGAATTCCAATCCGGAATCATATAAGCACTGAATTTTAGTGCCATTACATGTCACTTCCTCACAGACAGGGGGATGATGGAGGTCATTCTGACTAACTGCCAGTTCCTTCCTTCCCTTGTTCCCTGTTGTAAGACACGCAGCGTGATTAGGAGGGTTTTCCCGTCTGCATTCTGCAGTATTGTGGCTACTCATTTGGCAAGATTTACACCACTTTCCTTCCTTTCTTGAAGGTTCTTATCTGATCCTAGAGGGTTTTTGTCTTTATAATCAGTTCTATGTTTGTTCTTGTTGGAATTGTCCCTGTGTTCATAGTTGGTAAAGTTTTGTGAAGGTTTGAAGTTCTCACCCTGCTTCTTCTTATTTCCTGATACTTCTGACTGAGCTGCTTGATATTTCTCAGCCATGGTTAAAATATCTTCCAATCTCTCTGCTCCTTGCTCCATAAGAAATGTTCTCATTTCTTGAGGCATGGATTCTCTCAGTTGTTCCATCATGACCATTTCTTTTATATCTTGACATTTTCCTAAGCTAATCCATTTTGCCAGATAAGTTTCCAATCTGGCAGAAAACTGGTGATAGTTTTCTCCTGGAAGTAGCTTAGCAGTTCGGAATCTCTTTCTATAAGATTCAGAATTCTTTTCGTACCTGACCAATAAAGCTTGTTTTAAGATTTCATAATCTTCCTGGTCTTCTTTTGAGAGTTTTAAATAAACATCGTATGAAACTCCCCTCAACCCCCGAGATAGCTTAAGGCTCCATTTTTCCTTTTCCAGTCCATAGGTAGAGGCCAGTCTCTCATATCTATCCAGGTACGACTCGACGGCGTCCTCCTTCTCAATAAATGGATCCTGGTGGAAACTCATGGCTCCATTTGCCGTGCTATGGTTGGAGCTACTCTCAGAGTGAGGTGAGCTTGCATCATGATTGCTAGCTGCTCCCTGGAGTTCTAGTTCCGTTAAACTTAACTCATGAGCTCTTTGTAACCTTCTTTCTTCAGCTTCCAACATTAGTCTCTTTTCTTCTCTTTCTGCTTCTAATTTCTTAGCTTCAGCCTCAAATCTTTTGGCTTCTCTTTCTGCCTGCAATTTCTTATCCTCTGCTTCCATTCTTTTGTCCTCTCTATCCAAATATTTGTCCACTTCAGTTGCGACATACTGGATAAGAGCATCACCTGTCAATCCTACGTCCTTTCCCTCCTGCATGATTGCAGATCGAAACTTCACCAAATCAGCCATGATGCTTACTTACCAGAGGGTATATAATTTTATCTTCACTAATCAACTAACTTAATTAAAATCAATTAATTACTTTGAACAAGACAAATCCTTAAAATCTTGTGAGCGTCTCCTATTTACTTGGTACTCAATGGTACTATTCTTACGAAAAAAATTTTTAAGTTTTAGAATTTTTCAAAAACATTTATTTTTACAAACTATTTGTGGCTCAAGATAGAAGAATACATAGATAGTGGCTCAGGATAAAAAATAATATCCCGCGAAAGAGCCCCCAACGTAGCGAAAGGTTTTTCTAGTGTGATAATAGTGGTAGAGAAGAAGAAGAATCTCTCTCCAGAAAGGATGAAGTTTCAGTGCCCGAGAAGTACACTGGTATCACAAGTGAGTTACAGCTGTGAATACTCTGAGCTGGACAATAGATTTAGGCTTCAGAAGTATAAGTTGCTACTTTCGCTATTGTAACCCTATGTGATAATATAATTAAATTAGAAAACGTAACTATAATTTTAGCAGTTAAAAATTTACCAAGTCAAATGAGTACAATTTCAATATTTATTATGTACATCTATATATATTCTTGTAATGATAAATGGGTGTTGGAAGATGGTAAAATGTATGATTATTTACAGTTACAAATTAAAATAACTAATAGAAAAAGTCTTGGATTTATCTTCCACTGAATTTACACAAACGTTTGTCACAGTATCTCTTTGATATCTCTGGCTATCTAGTTGCTCACAGTGTTTGTTGGATGGATACATTTCAATATTTATTATGTACATCTATATATTCTTGTAATGATAAATGGGTGTTGGAAGATGGTAAAATGTATGATTATTTACAGTTACAAATTAAAATAACTAATAGAAAAAGTCTTGGATTTATCTTCCACTGAAATTACACAAACGTTTGTCACAGTATCTCTTTGATATCTCTGGTTATCTAGTTCTCATCATAGACAGTCGTTTTAGAAACTGCTCACAGTGTTTGTTGGATGGATACACATTGTAAAGGGCAATTTTTACTATCTTGCAATATAATACATTTATATTCTTATTAGGTTCGCAAATATTTTGGAAGCAAAGTATTTCCTTTTTAAGTGCTTAAGGAGAAGTCATTTTTGGGTTGCTTCCCTTGAAAATAGTTCTGTCATCTTCGATCGGACTCCGCAGACGACTCTAGGCCTACTGCGATTTATTCTGTGGCTGGGTAGGAATAGATTGTTCTTGCTTCAGTATATCTATGGCCTGAATTTATACGTAGTGTTTGTATGAGTAGGACGAGTCTGTCTTATATATGGATATCTTTGCATTTCTAAGTCGAACTAATTTGGTTGTCGCTAGAAAAGGTCAAAGGCTATGCAGCGGAAGTATCGCTAGCAAAGGGTGTGATCCATGGCTGTCATCCTGTGAGGATGCCGAGTTTTGTTGTAGCAGGCTTTTTTTGCCGAAATAGTGATCTATATATGGATGAGGAAAAGTGATAATCATTTAGACATGTTGTATGTACTGTACCCCAGTGTTTATTCTCTTTTGCCAAGGAATGGCAAAGTTATATTTCGCATAAAAAGGTAAAACCACAATTTATTATGAACTTGGGCTTCGCCATCGTTGTTGATAAGCAGATGCACAGTGGTACTTTTAAAAAGAATATCCATTCAAAGGAAGAAGACATTCCTATGTATCAGCACTGGATTGTATGATATTATTCAATTACCTCTATGAGAGAACCTATGAAGAAATGAGGACATTTAATGAATGACTAATTTTGGTCTATATTCTATAGTGAGTGAAGCTCACGAGAGAGAGAACAGCCATGTTGAAATTCATATACTTTGTATTTATCGAGTGAGAAAAAGGGATGCCTGTACTATCGCTCGATGAACCAAGAGATCACTGCTACATGTGAGAACCCATGTCTGGGATTCCTATATTATGAAATATATATATATTGAACTTTACGTGAAGGAATATTCGCTAGACGAGGTTAGGTCTAGGAGCCTTCCTATGTATTGGTTATGGTCTGACGTGCCCAGTCAGTAAAGCCAGATGATTTACATGATGGAACGCTGAATGCTTATTTACGAATGCTCCATTATGATATTTGCCAAGCATGAATGCTAACTTAAGATGATATTCCTGTGATCAACATTATGCTGTCTATGTCGACATTTGTTCCTGTAACCATACACGTACTGTCCAAGTGTGCGTCCCATTAAATGTTATAAAAAGACCACCGTAGTTCCAGTACTTCTTGAATTCGAACAGTGTGAGTATGAGTGATGTACTACCAACCTGTCAACTCTATCGAATCATTCTACCATTCGCGTACTGACATTCAGATACACACTCATTGTTTACACTCACATTCTTGCCGGAGCCTCATCACGTTCCAGGACAAGATGACCTGTATGACCAAAACTGTGCTGGGTTTGATGAGTTGACAATCGTTACACTTTACTACACCAGTCCCAACATCTACATTTATCCACTGGTGGACATTCACATCATTTAGCAAATAAAGCATGATTCAACAACTAGTAGCCAGTATGAGTTAACAACTACACACAAAGAAAGAGTTTTAACAACTGGTGTGCCAGCTTCCTGGGTCAACCTGCACAGTGACCATATTGAGAAGTAAACTACTGAGACCAGACGTTCCTTGGGGTCTGTTACGACACACAAATACATCAGCAGTACAACTCTACAGTGATGTCAGCGTGACCTGTCCTGTCGAGAGTATGCAGTAACTAGGTCAGGGTTTGTTGACATTTGGTTCATTGGACATTTGCCATACAACTGACAGTGTTACACAGCGAGCTTGGTTGAAACATAGAACATTACACATCAGGACTGGAGAATATTTGACAGTGTTTGCGAAAGAAAATGTTATTGAACTGAGAAGTCCTACATTGATTGTTATCATTCAAATCAACGATGGAGCTTCTATTTCTGTGTTGAATTTAAAATAATTAGACCAGAAGTATTTGTTTAATAAAGTACCACAGTACTGTACTATTAGGCAGTGTAACTGAGCCTTCATTCCAACACATTCTTTCTGCAACACTCTATTTACATCATATTGCCATACTATTTATGCATTTATGTATTTATGTTTAACTATTTATATGTGATATTTGTTTGTATCCAGCGGGTTGTTGTTTCGGTTGGGCGGTGTCACACAGCAGAGTATCCCACGTAATAGAGGGTCTGATGTGTGCGTTTCTATAGGTGCAATTTTCTTCATTGGAAATTTGCTGCGACAGCTGTTGCTATTAGTGTTAGCTGTGAAGTCTGTACTCATTGTTGTTTTTGTAATATTCCTCTGTTCTTTAGTTTGTTTTGATTTGTTTGTAATTTGTTGGTCTACCCTATTCTATCTTTCAGTTCTATTCTCAATTTATATTTATATACTGTGGCGTTATTTGTATTTGTTATCCTCTTGCGGTTTATCTTTTATTGTTTTTCCAATTTTATTTATTTCATTTCCGCAAATGTTTTCATGTTTTTCTGTATAACTGTTTTGTTTTGTGCCTGATCGACATACACTATTTAAAATATAGTTGATCATATAAATTGATGTACAAGAATCAACTGATAGTTAATTGCTATTACTAAAGGTACACAGTTGATGATATAAAACACTATTTCTGGTGCACTGCACTTATATTATAGAGTGAACCAGCAACTTATAGCTGTTATTATATAAGGATTTATACAAGACCTTTGTAAGGCTTGTTTCCCACAGTGATTGGGATAGTTAAGTACTATTTTTTCACAGGTTACAAAGTTATCATACAAAGTCTTTGATTAAGACTAAGAAAGTAAATTTATTTACTTTTGCAAATTACTGATCTTATTAGACAAGATGTCTACCTTGGATTATTTTATCACACAAGGCAGGGCTCTTGATAAGACTGGTCAGCAGTTAGAAGAATGGGCAGTTGCTCAATATGACAAAGCATTGGCTGCTGAAGAAAGAAAAGCATTGATTGAGAAAAGATTGGAAGCTGAGGAAAAAAAATCACAAAGAGAGGATGAACAAAAGAAATTGCAGATACAGAATGATGAAAAAAGATTCCAGATGGAAATCGAAAAAGAGAAAAGAAAAGATGAAGCTGCTGCTGAAGAGAAAAAATTACAGGCTGCTGCAGAAGAGAGAAAATTACAAGCTGAAGCTCAAGAAAAAAAAGCAATAAGAGAACATGAACACCAAAAAGAACTTTTAGCAATTGAGTTAGAAAAGTTAAAGTTAACAAACATAAGTAATGTTAATCAAGCATCTAGTGGTAATGGTAAACCCTTTACTTACAAGGTCAAGGTACCAGCGTTCAACCCTTCCAGTGATGACATAACATTCTGGCTAAACAGATTTGAACGCTCGTGTCGAGCACATAATGTGGACAAATCACAATATGCTAACCAGTTATCAGAAAATCTGAAAGGTGATTCTCTGACTAGTTTAAGTTTGGTTGAAGAGGCTGACAAAGATAACTATGATGTTATTAGGGCAGCCTTATTAAAGAAGTATCAGTTGTCTGAAGAGGGTTATCGGAAGTTGTTTAAGACAATGGTGCCTGAGGCAGGTGTAGAATTCTCAGAATTCATTGCAAGGACACGACTTACATTTGATCGTTGGATTGAGCTATCCAAAACAGAAAAGACTTATGAAGCCCTTATGGACTTGATACTCAGAGACAAGATTATGTCAAGTATAAATAAACCTTTCCTCGAATTCTTACATGAGCGTAAACCTAAGTCTCTAAAAGAAATGGAACAGTATTGTACCCAATACGTCACTGCACATCCAGACGTAGCCATTAGCAACAGTAAGGTTAAAGAAGGTATGCCAGTTGCTTCTGCAACACCATACAACGCTAATCACTCTCACAAATTCCAAGGACCTCAAAATAAGTTTAATAAAAAAGGTAACTATTACAGTTATCAGAACCAAGGTAACCAATCATTTCAGGGTTCTTCTTCGAATACCTGGAGAAGAGCTGACAGCCCTCGATTCAGGGGTGGTCATAATTACAGGAACTTTCGCCAAGGAAGTCATTCTAGAAACTATCCAAGTTTTCCTTCATGGAGACAACAGGATCATAATTACCGAGATACTCATTATAATGAATATGATGATAGTAACCAAAGGAGCTATGATTCAAACCCGAGTAGAGGTTATAATAGTGGAAACAATGATAAGTACAGAGGCAATAATAACAGAGGTAGAGCACAATTCAAAAAACATAAAGCTCATTACCAGGCGAACTCTGCACAGCAAGAGTCCCACGAAGCCTATAAACAAAATAAAGATAATGATGACTCTAATAATATGGCATGTGCCGCTTTTGATTTTGGGAGAGCATCTCAGTGCCCCCAATGCAAAACATTATTTGAGCCAACCACAGTGTCTACTTTAAGCTGTGGCCATCCTCTTCCCGCTCTTCCTGCGTCAATCGCGCATGATGGGAGAGGTTCTCTTGTCTTACACAAAGGTTTAGTAAATGACAATCCAGTCTCAGTACTTTTTGATTCTGGATGCACAACTATTGGGGTTAGGCAGTCACTCATAGATCCTTCTCATTCTACAGGCAAAGTAGTCAAATGCGTAACATTTGGCGGCACCATAGAGAAATACTCTACCGCTATCATTAGGATTGCTACTCCTTTCTTCACAGGAGATGTACACGCATGTCTTTTGCCGAATCCGATCGCTGATCTTATCATCGGTCGCATTCACGGAGTCAAAGAATGCACTCCGGAGCAAATTTCCGTTTGGGAAAATCAAAATATGCAATCT
The DNA here is from genome assembly GCA_024509875.1 of Oreohelix idahoensis. Lineage (NCBI taxonomy): Eukaryota > Metazoa > Mollusca > Gastropoda > Stylommatophora > Oreohelicidae > Oreohelix > Oreohelix idahoensis. The sequence goes on along the minus strand of JAMPIV010009982.1, from coordinate 429,418 downwards.
GCTAATGCGGTAGTCACTAGAGCTCAAGCTCTCAATATGCCTGAAACTTCATCTGTTGAAGATAATGAAGTGCATAACCAAGATGATCCCTTGGTAATTTCTCGTGACTCGTTTATAAAACAACAAGAAGAAGATCCGACTCTTAAGAAATTCTTCACTCTTGTAACGAAAGGTGATCCGAATAAAGATTCAAATTGTAAATCTTGGATTACAATGAAGAATGGCGTACTTGTACGTATGGTGCAAGACTCCACTAAGTCAAGTCATTCTCAGATTCTTGTACCCAAGAATTTGAGAGTTAAGATCTTACAACATGCACACGACTCTCAGTGTGCTGGTCACATGGGTTTTTCCCGTACAAAGTCAAGAGTTCTTGCGGCTTTCTTTTGGCCTTTTGTGAACAAGGACATACGGATCTATTGTCGATCCTGTAAAGTATGTCAAGAAGTCAAATCCAAAGGTCCTCGTCATGCTGCGCCTATTCAGGCTGCAGATATTCCTATTCGTCCATTCCAGAAAATGGCGATAGACATCATTGGTCCATTCAAGATCAAATCTGCTAGAGGACATCAGTTTATCTTAACGTGTGTAGACATGTGCACACGTTGGCCAGAGGCTATCCCTCTAAAGAGCATTACTACCGCTGACATTGCAGATGCTCTTTGGCTTATATTTTCTCGGCTGGGATTCCCCGGAGAAATATTATCAGATCATGGCACCCAACTGATATCGGATACCATGTCTCAAGTAATGTCTACTCTACAGATAGAGAGATCTTTGAGTAGCATCTATCATCCTATGTCCAATGGGATGGTCGAGCGACTAAATAGAACACTTAAGAACTTATTAGGGAAGATAACTGAGGATCATCCTCAAGATTGGGATAGGGTTTTACCCGCGGCCCTCTTCGCGTACAGAGAGGTCCCCAATGAACATACAGGGTTTTCTCCCTTTGAACTTGTCTTTGGCGCGCGACCGCGCGGCCCAATGTCTTTGCTGCATGATCTTATAACAGCTGACAATATGGACGATGACACAAAATCTTCTTACGAGTATGTCATCGCGCTGAGACAAAAGATTATCGAAGCATGCAAATTGGCAACGTCCTCTTCTGAATTTGCTAAGCAGAAGGCAAGACAATTTGCTAATAAGAAGAGAACTTTACGACAACTTTGTCCTGGTGACAAAGCATTTGTTTTGCTACCTTGTCGTGAAAATAGACTCCTTATTAGTTGGAAAGGTCCGTACGATATAATATCGAAAATTTCAGATGTTGACTACATCGTCGATATTAACGGGAAGCATAAAACCTTCCACATCAATATGCTTACGGAGTTCCATGAACGTCCTGACTATCTACAGCCTATTTTCCAGGCAACGGACGATTCTCATGTCAAACATGGTCATTACTCATCACTGTCTGTAATACAGGATGAGGAAACAAGTTTTTCGGATGTTAATCTTCCGCTTCCAATGATCCCACTTCATTCTAGTGAATCATGGAAAGACGTTACTGTTTCTCCTGATTTGTCTCTAGGAGAACGGCGACAAGTTTCGTCTATGTTACAAACATTTCAGGATGTCCTCACTGACATCCCTGGACAAACTCATGTCATTGAGCATGACATTGTTCTAACTGAACATACTCCAATTAGGGTTAGACCTTATCCTATCCCTATACATTTCCAAACACAGGTTGAAAAGGAGTTGGATGAAATGATAGATTTACAAATAATCGAACCATCCACTTCTGCATATTCTTCGCCGATGGTTATTGTTCGAAAAAAAGACAATAACATACGTCTTTGCGTTGACTATCGCAAATTGAATCAAGTTACGAAGTTCGATGCTGAACCTATGCCTTTACTAGAAGAGCTACTTACTCGTCTTTCTAAATCGCATTTTTTCACTAAACTTGATTTGTCTAAAGGATATTGGCAAGTTCCATTATCCGAACGCGCCAAACCTCTTACCGCTTTCTCTACTCCCAGAGGCCTTTTCCAATGGAATTTTATGCCTTTCGGCCTTATGAACGCACCAGCTACATTTGTACGCATGATGCGTCGAATCCTATCGTATCGGTCAGATGTCATTGCTTATCTAGACGACATCTGTCTTTTCAGCGATACTTGGGAAGATCACTATTCAGGGTTAGTTGAATTATTATCAACTCTGCGTGAGTATAACCTGACAGCAAAACCATCTAAAGCTTGTGTTGGCTTTAGCGAAATTGCTTTCTTAGGCCATCGAGTAGGTCACGGTTTCTTGAAGACAGAAGACCATAATATCACTAAGATACTTAACATCTCTATCCCTAGGACTAAAAAGCAAGTGCGAAGTCTTTTAGGTCTCATACAATTTTATGGACGTTTCATTCCGAATCTGTCCTCTATCATGGCACCTCTCTCTACACTATTAAAGAAAGGGTCGCCTAACATGGTTCACTGGTCTCATGAATGCCAATCTTCACTAGAGAAGATCAAAACTATGTTTTCATCACCACCTATTTTAGTGTTACCTACAACAGATAAGACATTTGTTCTTCGTAGTGACGCTTCATCCACTGGGATTGGAGCGGCACTAATGCAAGAGTACTCTGGAACTCTGCATCCTGTAATGTATATATCCAGAAAACTTAATGCTGCAGAAAGGAATTACTCGGTTTTAGACCGTGAATTATTGGCAATGGTTTGGTCAATTCTCAAACTCCAAAGATTCCTTCTGGGCGCGCATTTCGTAGTGGAAACTGACCAAAAAGCTCTTACGGCTATCCAAAGTAAGAACTTGAAGAGCTCGAGATCAACTCGATACGCAATCGCTCTTCAACCCTTTCATTTTTCGGTACGAGCTATCCGTGGTTCAGAAAATGTGATGGCGGACATTCTGTCCAGATGCCCACATGATGCCACTTAACTGTTAAATATTGGATCTTTTTATTATGTATAACTTTACAACAGTTATTTTTTGTTTCTTTACTAAGATACACATTTGTAATTTAATAATAGAATGATGGTATCGCTACTTAGCGGTTCATTGATGTTAATTCACCGCTGTTCTTTGATGATTGTTTCTTCATAAATCATAAATTTAAGATTGTAGTGTGAATTTTTGGTATGCATTGTATAATTACCAGAATTGTATTATACGTACATCACACCTTCCTGGAAACATTTATTCGTAGGGAAACAATTTCTCTCAGATTTTGAGATATATTCTCACCGGTCATATTAGGAATTATAGTTATTCCTGATATTTTCATCTGCGCAGTATTCTTGCGTTGTGAGCCTATTCTACGGTGCTCCTAGATGTATTTAAAAAAAAAAATTTTTTTTTTTTTCCCGGGAGGTGTGGTAAGACTGTAAAGGGCAATTTTTACTATCTTGCAATATAATACATTTATATTCTTATTATGTTCGCAAATATTTTGGAAGCAAAGTATTTCCTTTTTAAGTGCTTAAGGAGAAGTCATTTTTTGGGTTGCTTCCCTTGAAAATAGTTCTGTCATCTTCGATCGGACTCCGCAGACGACTCTAGGCCTACTGCGATTTATTCTGTGGCTGGGTAGGAATAGATTGTTCTTGCTTCAGTATATCTATGGCCTGAATTTATACGTAGTGTTTGTATGAGTAGGACGAGTCTGTCTTATATATGGATATCTTTGCATTTCTAAGTCGAACTAATTTGGTTGTCGCTAGAAAAGGTCAAAGGCTATGCAGCGGAAGTATCGCTAGCAAAGGGTGTGATCCATGGCTGTCATCCTGTGAGGATGCCGAGTTTTGTTGTAGCAGGCTTTTTGCCGAAATAGTGATCTATATATGGATGGGGAAAAGTGATAATCATTTAGACATGTTGTATGTACTTTACCCCAGTGTTTATTCTCTTTTGCCAAGGAATGGCAAAGTTATATTTCGCATAAAAAGGTAAAACCACAATTTATTATGAACTTGGGCTTCGCCATCGTTGTTGATAAGCAGATGCACAGTGGTACTTTTTAAAAAGAATATCCATTCAAAGGAAGAAGACATTCCTATGTATCAGCACTGGATTGTATGATATTATTCAATTACCTCTATGAGAGAACCTATGAAGAAATGAGGACATTTAATGAATGACTAATTTTGGTCTATATTCTATAGTGAGTGAAGCTCACGAGAGAGGAACAGCCATGTTGAAATTCATATACTTTGTATTTATCGAGTGAGAAAAAGGGATGCCTGTACTATCGCTCGATGAACCAAGAGATCACTGCTACATGTAAGAACCCATGTCTGGGATTCCTATATTATGAAATATATATATATTGAACTTTACGTGAAGGAATATTCGCTAGACGAGGTTAGGTCTAGGAGCCTTCCTATGTATTGGTTATGGTCTGACGTGCCCAGTCAGTAAAGCCAGATGATTTACATGATGGAACGCTGAATGCTTATTTACGAATGCTCCATTATGATATTTGCCAAGCATGAATGCTAACTTAAGATGATATTCCTGTGATCAACATTATGCTGTCTATGTCGACATTTGTTCCTGTAACCATACACGTACTGTCCAAGTGTGCGTCCCATTAAATGTTATAAAAAGACCACCGTAGTTCCAGTACTTCTTGAATTCGAACAGTGTGAGTATGAGTGATGTACTACCAACCTGTCAACTCTATCGAATCATTCTACCATTCGCGTACTGACATTCAGATACACACTCATTGTTTACACTCACATTCTTGCCGGAGCCTCATCACGTTCCAGGACAAGATGACCTGTATGACCAAAACTGTGCTGGGTTTGATGAGTTGACAATCGTTACACTTTACTACACCAGTCCCAACATCTACATTTATCCACTGGTGGACATTCACATCATTTAGCAAATAAAGCATGATTCAACAACTAGTAGCCAGTATGAGTTAACAACTACACACAAAGAAAGAGTTTTAACACACATAAAACTCATCTGTTGTTAGCCACGTCTGCTCGAGGTTCCTGAGACACACTTGAATAAACAGACTGTCCTTCAGCCCGCCCTATAACTACGGGGGACTAAGGTGTTGAAGATTGGTTGACCTCTAAGCTTCAGTTAGCAAGATCAACGGTCCTCAAGTCTATAGTTTCTCGATCAGGAATGATCATAAAAATTGATCATAAAAACTTGGAACAAAAGGTAATAGCTGGCCATGGTGTTCCAACAATCTCACCACCAACTGCTGTTCATGATGCGACCATGTCTTCAGTGTTTGTATATAAATGAATGAATCATGGTAGTATGTTACAGAGATAGCATGATAAGATAATGTATACTGTGCAGAATTAACAAAATATATGAATAAATCACATGTTATGATACATGGGTACGATATAACCTTTGCCTTCCACTTATGGATGCCGAGTCACTTATGTACTTGCTGGTATGTCGTAAGCTTCCAGGCAAGAACTAGCCATGATATATTTGGTTAACCAATTAATGGTTATGCTTCCTGACAATGCCGGTGGAGGTTATCTCTGGTTAGCGTCATTCCCTTTTTTTTTTTATTATATCTGATACATTCAAATCGTAAATAACATCTGAAATAAAATGATATTAATAATAATAATAATAAATTCTTTAAGCACCCAACACGGTGCATAAGGCAGAAACCAGTGCTCTCCAGGTTGTTCGTTGTGACGCCACTCCTCTTAGCTCTTGCACATTATTTAGGCCCAACGTTCTTCCTTCTCTTATTATTGTTCTTCTGAGTGTTTTTTTTTTTTTTGGTCTTTGATAAAGTTGGATAATGTTGGATTTTTATTCCCGTTAATGATATCCACCAAAAGATAGATATAAGTGGATGGAAGCAGACATCATCATCATCATCAGTTGATAAGATCTCTATGGTGTTGTTTGCTCCACTGTAGTGTATGGAATGTCAACTTGACCTACGCAGTGGTGTGTAGACATGGATTGAGTGTACAATGTGCGAATGATGATAAGGGTTCGTGTTGTTGACAAATGTTCTTTTCTCACACTCATGTATGACTGGAAGTCATCGACACCAACGACTGTGTACCTTTTCTAAAGTTTAATTGGACGTACACACTCGACAGCACAGATAGTGACAAATCACAGGTTGGCATAATACATCATAGTACAGTGGATAAATGGTCTTGCAATGTTATGTTACATGGGCACTCATGTAGATTAATATTATAATGGACTGTCAGTAGCCAAGCCCTCAGCATCGCCCATACATATAAATCATCTGACTTCACTGACTGAGCACGTCAGCTTATAAACAATATTTCAGATGGCTTCTAAACCTAATCTCGTCTAGCGACGATTCTTCAACATAATGTTCAGCACATATTTTTTCATATAATAATATTGAACCGCTAATAAAGGGTTCTCATGTGTAGCAGTGATCTCTGGACTAAACAAGCGATAATACGGGCATCCCTTTTCTCTTCTTGAAAGTCACTACATGTTTGGTTCCAAGATGGCTTCACTCGTGAGCTGTCACTCACGTTTGGATACAGATAATGAATCTGTCCTAAAGTTAGTCATTCATAAAACATTTCATTGCTCTGTAGATTTGATCATGAACAATTGACTGCAATCTACAGGATATAGTGCTGCTAGGAATCGAAGTCGTTTTCATCGAGTCAAATATATTCTCTTAGACATTCAAATCGTAACTATCGAAAATGGTGGCTTCGATCGAGAGTTCATAAGAGTATCTTTGATTACCTTGGTATAGGAAATATGAAACTGCCATTCCTTGGCAATACGAATAAACACTGGGGTAAAGCATACACGATAGGTTTAGACGACTATCACTTTCCCCACAAATACTGAGATCACTTTTTCCCCGGCGACAGGCCGACATGGAAAACACACAGTCCCTATCAGGACGAAGCCAAATCACACCACACTCTAGCGACACATCCGCCGAATAGCCTTTGACCTCCCTAGAGACAACAGAACATATAGTTCGACTTAGATATGTAAAGATATACAGATATAAGACAGACTCGTCCTACTCAGACAAACAATACACATAAATTCAGGCCATAGATATTCTGAAGCAAGAACAATCTATTATTACCCAAACAACGAATAAATCGCAGTAAAATGGATTTATCCGCGGAGTTTGATCGAAAGAGCCGACACAACTTTCAAGGGAAGTAACTCAATAATGACTTTCCCTTAAGCACTAAAAAATTACCTATGTATAATATTGTAAGATATCAAAGACTGCACGTAACAGTCTTACCACACCTCCCGGGAAAAAAAATGGAACATTTTTTTTTTTTTTGAAATACATCTAGGAGCAACGTACAATAGGCTCACAACGCATGAATAATGCGCAGATGAAAATATCAGGAATACCTATAACGCCTAATATGAGGCTAAGTCGACTTATGGAGCGACTGGTGAGAATGTGTCTCATAAACTGAGAGAAATTATTTCTCTACAAGTATATTTTTCCAGGAAGGTGTCATCAAAGTATAATACAATTCTGGCAATTACACAATGCCTAAAAAATTCATATCATCATTTCGTATTAGATATCTTAAATTTATGATTTATGAAGAAAAAATCATCAAAGCACAGCGGTGAATAAACATCAATGAACCGCTATGTAGTGATACAATCATTATATTATTAAATTACAAATGTGTATCTATCATGATATAGAAAAGGAACTACTATAGAACTAGACATATCAAGAAGTCTAAGCCCTAATAGTTATGTGGAATCATGTGGGCATCTTGACAGAATGTCTGCCATCACATTATCTGATCCACGAATAGCTCGCACAGAGAAATGAAAAGGTTGAAGAGCAATTGCATATCGAGTAGACCTCGAGCTCTTCAAATTCTTACTCTGTATAGCAGTAAGAGCTTTTTGGTCGGTTTCTACTATGAAATGTGCGCCTAGAAGGAATCTCTGTAGTTTGAGGATCGACCAAACCATAGCTAATAGCTCACGGTCTAAAACCGAATAATTCCTTTCTGCCGCATTAAGTTTTCTGGAAATATACATTACAGGATGCAGAGTTCCAGAGTACTCTTGCATTAGTGCCGCTCCAATCCCAGTGGATGAAGCGTCACTACGAAGAACGAATGTCTTATCTTTAGTGGGTAGCACTAAAATAGGTGGTGTTGAAAACAGTGTTTTAATCTTATCCAGAGAGCATTGGCATTCCTGAGACCAGTGGACCACATTAGGCGAACCTTTCTTTAGAAGTGTTGAGAGAGGTGCCATGATAGAGGATAGATTCTGAATGAATCTGCCATAAAATTGAATAAGACCTAACAGACTTCTCACCTGTTTTTTAGTCTTAGGGATTGAGATGTTAAGTATCTTACTAGTATTATGGTCCTCTGTCTTTAGGAAACCATGACCAACTCGGTGGCCTAGGAAAGAAATTTCGCTAAAACCAATATAGGCTTTAGAGGGTTTCGCTGTCAGGTTGTGCTCACGCAAAGTAGACAGCAATTCATCTAACCCTGAATAGTGATCTTCCCAAGTATCGCTGAAAAGACAGATGTCGTCTAGATATGCAATGACATCTGACCGATAAGATAGGATTCGGCGCATCATGCGTACGAACGTAGCTGGTGCGTTCATAAGACCGAAAGGCATAAAATTCCATTGGAACAAACCTCTAGGTGTTGAAAAAGCCGTGAGAGGTTTGGCGCGTTCAGATAAAGGAACTTGCCAATATCCTTTAGACAAATCAAGTTTAGTGAAAAAATGAGATTTGGAGAGTCGAGTAAGTAGCTCTTCCAGTAAAGGCATAGGTTCGGCATCGAACTTCGTTACTTGATTCAATTTTCGATAGTCAACGCAAAGACGTATGTTATTGTCTTTTTTACGCACAATAACCATCGGCGAAGAATATGCAGAGGTGGATGGTTCGATTATTTTCAAATCTATCATCTCATCCAACTCTTTCTCGACCTGTGCTTGAAAATGTATAGGTATAGGATAAGGTCTAACCCTAATAGGAGTATGGTCAGTTAGAACAATGTCATGTTGAATGACATTCGTTTGTCCAGGGATGTCAGTGAGTACATCCTGAAATGTTTGCAACATAGTTGAAACTTGTCGCTGTTCTCCTAGAGACAAATCAGGAGAGACAGTAACGTTCTTCCATGATTCACTGGAATGAAGTGGGATCATTGGAAGAGGAAGATTTACATCTGAAAAACTTGTTTCCTCATCCTGTATCACGGACAGTGATGAGTAATGACCATGTTGTACTGGAGAATTGTCCGTTGCTTGGAAAATGGGTTGCAAATAATCCGGACGTTCATGGAATTCAGTAAGCATATTGATGTGGAAGGTTTTATGCTTCCCATCAATATCGACAATATAGTCGACATCGGAAATTTTCGATATTATATCGTACGGACCTTTCCAAGAAATAAGTAATCTGTTTTCCCTACAAGGTAGTAATACAAATGCTTTGTCACCAGGACAAAGTTGTCGTAAGCATCTCTTCTTATTGGCAAATTGCCTTGCCTTCTGTTTCGCAAATTCAGAAGAAGAAGTTGCTAATTTGCATGCTTCGATAATTTTTTGTCTCAACGCGATGACATATTCGTAGGATGACTTTGTGTCATCGTCAATATTGTCAGATGTTATGAGATCGTGAAGCAACGACATAGGGCCACGCGGACGCGCGCCAAAGACGAGTTCAAAGGGAGAAAATCCCGTATGTTCATTGGGTACCTCTCTGTAAGCGAAGAGGGCCGCAGGTAAAACTCTGTCCCAGTCTTGAGGATGATCCTCAGTTATCTTCCCCAGTAAGTTTTTAAGTGTTCTATTAAGGCGTTCGACCATACCATTAGACATTGGATGGTAGATACTACTTAAAGATCTATCTATCTGCAGAGTAGACATTACTTGAGACATGGTATCTGATATTAGTTGGGTGCCATGGTCTGACAATATCTCTCCGGGGAACCCCAGACGAGAAAATATAAGCCAAAGAGCATCTGCAATATCAGCAGTAGTAATGCTCTTCAGAGGAATAGCCTCTGGCCAACGTGTGCACATATCAACACACGTCAAGATAAACTGATGTCCTCTGGCAGACTTGATCTTAAATGGACCAATAATGTCTATGGCCATTTTTTGAAACGGCCGAATAGGAATGTCCGCCGCCTGAATGGGTGCAGCATGCCGTGGACCTTTGGATTTAACTTCCTGACATACTTTACAAGATCGACAATAAATCCGTATGTCCTTGTTTACCAATGGCCAAAAGAAAGCCGCAAGGACTCTTGACTTAGTACGGGAAAAACCCATGTGTCCAGCACACTGAGAGTCGTGAGCGTGCTGCAAAATTTTAACTCTCAAATTCTTGGGAACCAGGATTTGAGAATGACTTGACGTAATGGAGTCTTGAACCATACGTACAAGTACGCCATTCTTCTTTGTAATCCACGATTTACGACTTGTGTCTTTATTCGGATCACCTTTAGTTGCAAGAATGAAGAATTTCTTCAGAGTGGGATCATCTTCTTGCTGTTTTATAAACGAGTCACGAGAAATTACCAAGGGATTATCTTGGTTATGCACTTCATTATCTTCAGTAGATGAAGTTTGAGGCATATTAAGAGCCTGAGCTCTAGTGACTACAGCGTTAGCAATCTGCATGTTTTGCCTTTCCCACGTGGAAATTTGTTGCGGAGTGCATTCCTTGACTCCATGAATGCGACCGATGATGAGGTCAGCGATCGGATTCGGAAGAAGACATGCGTGTACATCTCCTGTAAAGAAAGGAGTAGCAATCCTAATGATAGCAGTAGAGTATTTCTCTAATGTGCCGCCAAATGTTACACATTTGACTACTTGTCCAGTGGCACGGGAAGGATCTACGAGTGACTGCCTAACACCAATTGTGGTGCATCCAGAATCAAATAGCACAGAGACTGGATTGTTATTCACTAAACCCTTATGTAAGACAAGAGAACCTCTTCCATCATGCGCGACTGATGCTGGAAGAGCAGGAAGAGGATGGCCACAGCTTAAAGTAGACACTGTGGTTGGCTCAAATAACGTTTTGCATTGGGGGCACTGAGATGCTCTCCCAAAATCAAAAGCGGCACATGCCATATTACTAGCATCATTATTATCTTTACTCTGTTTATAGGCTTCATGGGACTCTTGTTGTGCAGAGTTTGCCTGAAAATGTGGTTTATGTCTTTTGTTTTGAGATCTACCTCGGTTATTATCACCTCTGTAGTTATTGTTACCTCTATTGTAACCCCTATTTGGGTTTGAGTCATAGTTCCCTTGGTTACCATTATCATATTCATTATAATGAGTATCTCTGTAATTATGATCTTGTTGACTCCAAGACGGATAACCCTGATAGTTTCTATAATTACTTCCTCTACGGAAATTCCTATAATTATGACCACTGTAGTGGTGTTTGATGGTATTGTATGATGTTGATATTACTAAATGTAATTGTATGAGGCCAGCTGTGAAGGCTCCTGAGATAAAATGTAGTTGAGAATTGTCAGAAGGCCTTTCTTGCTACCACTACGACCTCACACTTAATTTTTTTTTTTTTAATGAATGTGGCTACGTAAAGTGTCTAGGGTTATGATATGTCGTGTAGTGTAATAGGTTATAGATATACCCACAGATATTTAACAAGACTAATAATATTAATAATTGTTAAAATACACTGAACTAACTCACGTGTGTAAAATTTTTGATAAAATTATATTACATTTATTTTGTTCTGTGTCAATTTTTTAGGTTGACCAGAACTTAAAAGGATTTAGAGATTATGAAAAGAAATGCATGGAATAGTATATCATAAATGCAATAGTGTACATATATATGTACTATACTAGTTAGTTTTATTAAAATGTTCTAGTAGTCATCTACTTGGGAGGATAGTTACTGTTTGTGCTGTTGGGGTGGCCTCATCACACCTGTCTATATTGACTACACAGTGTCCAGAAAATGGTGGGAATTTTTATGGGGTTATTAGTAACTAAAGGGCTTTGGTGAATGTCCAGCAGACCAGAGGCTCACTCATCTTGTGGTTGTCGCTCTGGTGCTGAAATCAGGTGGTCCCACCTCTCCGTGCTGGCGGGCAACAATGGTGGTCTCTGTCACAAGTACTGTACAGATACACTCGAGTAAAGTCACCAACTGAATAGACACTGCTTTGTTGACGACAGAAACTCGCAGCTCAGATTATGAATAAATAACACAGAATTGCTAGCAAAACTCAGCTGAGCTGCTGGCTATAGTATGGCGTCCCTAAATTTATTTCACTTGCTTTCATATGGAATCACCACACTTTAAAATCTGTGTCTATCACTGAACAACTATTGAAGAATGGCCCCACTTTCGCGTCTGAGCGCTAATGATATGATTGTCTGTGGCCAATCACTGCCTAGGTTATTTGAATTTCAAAATTTCTACACTAAAGTCATTTCAGTCATGCTTCAGTCAAGTATGGATGTTTATCTGTTAGTCTGTCCATCTCTACTTGTGTTTCTAAAAAAATGTGCTTGGTTTTTGAACCAACCTTTCTCTCCCCTCCAAAATTTTGTCGTTAAAAGTTATATTTAGACACAGCTACCGCTCAAAAACCCTCTCCTCCATACTAAGTAAATTTGAACACCTGCGTCCAAGGTCGTGTTTTTGTGTGCAAATTGCGACACTTTTTTATTCAACACAGTCTGTCGATGATGTGAACTACACTGTCTTTTGTCATTATCTTCAATATTATCTATCCGTTTGTAAAATTAAGACCATCTTAGTTCACTGCTCAGAATAGGCCATCCGGCCAGCTAATTTTTATATTCCTAACATTAATATTAAGAAAAAATTACTTTTTAATTTTTGTAATATTCCTAACATCTGCGTTTTACCGCTCCATTCAAATCAAAAGCTTGGTATCGCAAAAGCGTCCAATAAATGACTGTGGCGTATTATATCTAAGGTCCCTTCTGTCGAGTTGCTTACTTTTTATGTCAACTTGGGAAACGTGACTTTTCTCCGTTTCCCCCCCAATTGCGTCTCCTTAGCCTTTCCAGTCATATTTTTTTTCTTTTTGATCCGCCGTTCCCCTCCTGTCTAGCAAGTCAATTATTATGGAGGATGATGACCCGCGGTCTAGGCGATCATGTACATCAGCAGCCTACGCATTATGTTTTTATCCTTAAATGTTATCTTTGGAGGGATTTTACCGTTGTATCTCTGTCAATTTCACTAAAACCACCCCTGTGTCGAGAGCTATCAGGTCGTCTCCAGTTCTTTGAAGAAGAACCCTGAAATGATTGGTTACCTTGGTTTTGATAACTATTATGGTTACCTTTTTTATCAAATCTGTTTTGAGGTCCCTGTAATCTGTGTGAATAATTGGGATTGTATGGTGTTGCTGAAGCAACTGGCATACTCTCCTTAATCTTAGTGTTGCCAAAAGTCACGTCGGGGTGTGCAGTGACATATTGGGAACAATATTCTTCCATTTCTTTTAGAGATTTAGGTTTACGCTCATGTATAAATTCAAGGAAAGGTTTGTTCACACATGACATAATCTTATCTCTGAGCAACAAATCCATAAGTCCTTCATACGTTTTTTCTGTTTTGGAAAGCTCAATCCAACGATCAACTGTGAGACGTGCCTTTGCAGTGAATTCTGAGAATTCTACACCCGTCTCAGGTACCATCGTTTTAAATAAAAGGCGATAGCCTTCCTCACTTAGCTGATATTTTTTTATCAAAGCCGCCCTAATGACATCATAATTATCCTTATCTGCTTCTCCTACAAGGCATAATCTAGTCAAAGATTCACCTTTCAAGTTTTCTGATAACACTGACAAACAACATTTTTCTTTCTTATATAAGAATAAGTGTTCTTAGGTCAGTTTCTTGCGCTGATTTCAAATTTGAAATCCGTTTATCTCTATCACGTCGGGTTCTTAAGATATTTGTGAATAAATATATTTTTGGGAAACCGTTATTTGCTCCGTTTCATTTTTACTATATAACTTATTAAAAATTAATAAAATGCAAAATAATTCTACTTTTTATACTGCTAAAAGATGCATGACATATGTTACGCTATTTTTCAAATAGTTACTGTATTTTGAAATAATTCTGAGCAAAATATGGCTTCTAGAAGTTGTAGAAATTCGGCTGATCTGTTCTGTTACGTGTGCGGATATTTTACCGATCGTGTTCACCAGAAAAACTTTACACCATTACTAAAGAAAGCATATGAACTTTATTTCGATTCGAAAGTTGATGATGCAAATAAATCTTGGAAGCCAAATGCAGTTTGTTCGACTTGTGCAAATACATTGGCAGGTTGGTTACGAAAATCGCCGAAGCATAAGTCGATGCCTTTTGGAGTGCCAGTAATATGGCGTGAACCGACAAATCACGCTACTGATTGTTACTTCTGCTTGACAAATATCCATGGTTTCACTTTTAAAACTAGAAAGTCTGTGGTTTATCCAAATATTGAATCGGTTTCGAAACCAGTGCCTCATGATCCAATCACGTGTCCGACCCCAGTTCCACCAGAACAATATCCGTTGGAGGTGAATGAACCATCAGAAATTTATAGTTTACCTGCTTTAGAAACTAATTCTGACTCGGATTATATACCGGTGAATGATGGTGTTCACTTAATTGACCATTCAGAACTTTCAGATCTAATACGTGATCTCGCTCTTACCAAAGGACAAGCGAAATTACTCGGTTCGTGACACAAAGAATGGAATCTTTTAGCGCCCAATACTCCGATATCTAAATTTCGTCATCGACACAGAGAACTTGTTCAATACTTTGAGATGGATGATGACATTTGCTATTGCAAAGATGTAAACAGTCTAATGGTGCACCTCGGTCATGAGCACATAGTCAACGAATGGCGACTTTTCATCGACTCTTCCAAGACTAGTTTAAAAGCCGTGTTATTGCATAATGGAAATTTATTTCCATCAATTCCAGTCGCCTACTCTGTTCATATGAAAGAAACTTATGACAATATGGCTATACATTTGGCAAAAATAAAGTACAATGACTACCAATGGCGAATTTGTGGAGACCTAAAGGTCATTGCAATTCTCACGGGCATGCAGACTGGGTATACTAAATTTTGTTGCTTCCTATGTGAATGGGACAGCCGCAACAGACAGGAACATTATGCAAGAAAGGTGTGGCCTATCAGGGATCGTATGCAGCTCGGGCATAAAAATGTAATACACGAGCCATTAGTTAACAAAGACAGCATCATTTTACCACCGATACATAAAAGTTGGGGCTCATGAAGAATTTCGTAAAAGCGTTAGATAAAACGAGCAAAGCTTTCACTTATCTTCGAGAAAAGTTTCCGCAAGTTAGTGATGCAAAGATAAAGAAAGGTATCTTTGTACGACCTCAGATTAGGAAAGTTATTGCAGACAAACAATTCGAGAACTTGTTACATGGTAGTGAACTTCGCGCATGGATAGCATTCAAATCGATTGTCGATAACTTTCTGGGAAATCACAAATCTGTCGACTATGTGCATATTGTTAAGCAGTGCATAGATGCATACAGAATTATGGGCTGTAACATGTCCCTCAAAATCCATTTGCTCGATTCGCATCTTGACTTTTCCCCTGACAACCTTGGCGAAGTCAGCGATGAACATGGAGAACGGTTCCATCAAGATATCGCCGTAATGGAGTCACGTTATCAAGGACGGTGGAGTGTGACCATGCTTGCCGATTATTGTTGGATGCTTCATCGCGATGTACCACATGCCATTCACCGACGAAAGTCGACTGCAAAGAAATTCAAGCCTACATAACTGTTATACTTCTTGTACGAATGATGTTGTAATACTGTATGCGTTGTTAAAAACCTTCAATTGCGTATTTCTAGAGATCCCGACCTGATAGAGAAAAACGGTTTGCAGATTTAAAAACAGCGCATTAAAATTGACCAGAAAAACATAGAAATGTTAGAGAAAGAAAAAAAAATTTTTTTTTTGTTAGCCAGTGTAATTGATTAGCGTATTGTGATTTATCCACATTATGTGTACGACAAGAACGTTCAAATCTATCCAGCCAGAATGTAATATCGTCACTGGACTGATTGAACGGTGGAACCTTAACCTTGTAAGTAGAAGGTTTATCATTACCACTAGATGCCTGATTAACATTACTCATACATGTCAATCTCAATTTCTCTAACTCAAATTCATGTTCTCTTATTGCTTTTTTTTTCTTCAGCCTCTCTGTCTAATCTTTTTTGTTCAGCTTCCCTGTCTAATCTTTTTTGTTCAGCTTCCCTGTCTAATCTTTTTTGTTCAGCTTCACTGTCTAATCTTTTTTGTTCAGCCGCAGCTTCTCTTTCCAATTTTTTTTGTTCAGCTTCACTGTCTAATCTTTTTTGTTCAGCCGCAGCTTCTCTTTCCAATTTTTTTTGTTCAGCTTCACTGTCTAATCTTTTTTGTTCAGCCGCAGCTTCTCTTTCCAATTTTTTTTGTTCAGCTTCAAATCTCCTTTCCTCTACCTGCATCTGCAATTTCTTTTGTTCAGCAGCAGCCTCAGCTTCTCTTTCTAATCTTTTCTCTTCCGCCATAGCTTTTCTTTCTTCTGCAGCTAATCTTTTCTCTTCTGCCATAGCTCTTCTCTCTTCTGCAGCTAATGCTTTGTCATATTGAGCAACTGCCCATTGTTCTAATTGTTGACCAGTCTTATCAAGGGCTTTCCCTTGTGTAATGAAGTATTCTAATGTAGCCATGATGTCTAACAATAATACTAATCACCTGAATCAATAATAATACCACAAGTTCTCAATGACTTGATTAATCAGTATACTATCCCAATATCTGTGGGTCACAAGCCTTTAATAAGGTCTTGTATAATAGTAATAATAATCAGGTACTGGTTTATACCATAATCCAAGTGCAGTGCACAGGCAATTGTGTCTTATGAAATATACCTATATAAAACATATGTCAACCAACAGAATACATAAAGTACAAATAGGACTGACAATACAAGAACGTTTGCAGAAATCAAAATAAATCAAATAGGGAAATCAATGAAAATAATCACTGAATCTGCAAAGAATAACAACACAAATGACGTCACAATATATGAATATAAATTGTGAATAGAACTGAAAGATAGAAAAGGTTAGACCAACAAATTACAAACAAATCAAAACAAAACTAAAGAACAAAGAAATATTACAAAAATAACAATAATTACAGACTTCACAGCTAACACAAAAGCAACAGTTGTCGCAGCAAATTTTCAATCAAGAAAATTGCACCTATAGAAAACGCCCACAACGGACCCTCTATGACGTGGGATATTCTGTTGTGAGGACGCCGCCCAACCTTAAACACAACCCGCTGACATAGAAACTAACATACTATACAAACAAATAACATGTAAACATAAATATATATAAATTATGTGTATGATAGTATGTGTTGCAAAATAGGCTCAGTTTTACAGTAATGGCAAAGTTATTTTTATGAAAATAAACAAACTGCCACTTTATTCAATTAAACATTCTGGCCTTAAATATTAAAGTTCATATACAGAAAACAAGAAGATCCATCGATGAAAATAGGACTTCTTAGTTCACTCATACTGTCTTCCTGTTAACATTGACAAGAATTGATCCAACTGTTCTGTGAAACTCTATAATGTCTAATGTAAAAAATGTCAACAACGCTGACCTACATACTGCATTCACCTGACAGGTCACGTGACGAAGTGTTGACAAAGAGCAAACCAATACTGCAAGTGTGTCGTATCAGCCACAGGAAACGGTCTGGTATCGGTAATCTGTTGACTTCTGAACTTCTGCGAGGTCAAACCCAGAAAGCTGGTCCACCAGTTGATAAAGTTGGATAATGTTGGATTTTTATTCCCGTTAATGATATCCACCAAAAGATAGATATAAGTGGATGGAAGCAGACATCATCATCATCATCAGTTGATAAGATCTCTATGGTGTTGTTTGCTCCACTGTAGTGTATGGAATGTCAACTTGACCTACGCAGTGGTGTGTAGACATGGATTGAGTGTACAATGTGCGAATGATGATAAGGGTTCGTGTTGTTGACAAATGTTCTTTTCTCACACTCATGTATGACTGGAAGTCATCGACACCAACGACTGTGTACCTTTTCTAAAGTTTAATTGGACGTACACACTCGACAGCACAGATAGTGACAAATCACAGGTTGGCATAATACATCATAGTACAGTGGATAAATGGTCTTGCAATGTTATGTTACATGGGCACTCATGTAGATTAATATTATAATGGACTGTCAGTAGCCAAGCCCTCAGCATCGCCCATACATATAAATCATCTGACTTCACTGACTGAGCACGTCAGCTTATAAACAATATTTCAGATGGCTTCTAAACCTAATCTCGTCTAGCGACGATTCTTCAACATAATGTTCAGCACATATTTTTTCATATAATAATATTGAACCGCTGATAAAGGGTTCTCATGTGTAGCAGTGATCTCTGGACTAAACAAGCGATAATACGGGCATCCCTTTTCTCTTCTTGAAAGTCACTACATGTTTTGGTTCCAAGATGGCTTCACTCGTGAGCTGTCACTCACGTTTGCATACAGATAATGAATCTGTCCTAAAGTTAGTCATTCATAAAACATTTCATTGCTCTGTAGATTTGATCATGAACAATTGACTGCAATCTACAGGATATAGTGCTGCTAGGAATCGAAGTCGTTTTCATCGAGTCAAATATATTCTCTTAGACATTCAAATCGTAACTATCGAAAATGGTGGCTTCGATCGAGAGTTCATAAGAGTGTCTTTGATTACCTTGGTATAGGAATTATGAAACTGCCATTCCTTGGCAATACGACTAAACACTGGGGTAAAGCATACACGATAGGTTTAGACAACTATCACCTTCCCCACAAATACTGAGATCACTTTTTCCCCGGCGACAGGCCGACATGGAAAACACACAGTCCCTATCAGGACGAAGCCAAATCACACCACACACTAGCGACACATCCGCCGAATAGCCTTCGACCTCTCTAGAGACAACAGAACATATAGTTCGACTTAGATATGTAAAGATATACAGATATAAGACAGACTCGTCCTACTCAGACAAACAATACACATAAATTCAGGCCATAGATATTCTGAAGCAAGAACAATCTATTATTACCCAAACAACGAATAAATCGCAGTAAAATGGATTTATCCGCGGAGTTTGATCGAAAGAGCCGACACAACTTTCAAGGGAAGTAACTCAATAATGACTTTCCCTTAAGCACTAAAAAATTACCTATGTATAATATTGTAAGATATCAAAGACTGCACGTAACAGTCTTCCTTTTTTCTCTTACCCTCAGGAACCCAAGTGAGCGCCTGTAGTAGTATTCTGTTTTTTTTTTTTTTGCATTCGTAGGACATGACCGATATATGACCATCGTCTTTTCCTTATATAGTCGGAGACATATTTCTGCCTAGAGTCTTCTCTTATTTGCCGATTAGTCTTGAATTCTTTCCAACTGTTGTTCATGAGTTTTCTAAGACATTTGTTCTCGAATGTATTCAGCTTGTTCTCCAATGATTTTGTTATTTTCCAACTCTCACAGCCGTATGTTAACACTGAGATAACATTTGAATTAAACAGACGAAGCTTGGTATGTATATTCAATGATCGTAATTTCCAAATGTTAGATAATCTATTGAAGGCGCTAGCTGCCAAAGCAATTCTAGTATGGATTTCTCTTGTTGTGTCACCATCCTGAGTCATTTTACTGCCTAAATAATTGAAACTTTCAACTTTCTGTAGTTTTTCCCCGTTCAAGATGATATCAAAGGTCTCGTTAGAAAAGTTCATAGCTTTAGTTTTAGAGGCATTTATTTGGAGACCTATTTTAACCGAGAGATGACACAAATGATATTAGTCATATATAATAGCCCCTTCAGTCATAACTGACTATGGGAATGCGCCCCTGAGGTGACAGCCCTCAGCTGCTTATTTTCCTGGTGCTCCTTTCGACGTTTTCTCCTCACCTCTGCTTCTTGTGTGAGCCTCTCTTCGCCCAATCTGAGGTGGCGCCGTAAATAGCATCGCCACTTAGTGCGATCGGCAGCTTCATCCTCCCATGTTGCTGGATCCATGTTCAGTGCCCTCATATCTCTCTTGCACACATCTTTGAACCTCAGCTGTGGTCGCCCAACTGTTCTCTTGCCATCTGCTAATTGTCCGTAGAAGATATCTTTTGGGATGCGACCATCTTCCATGCGGCGAACATGGCCAAGCCAGCGAAGTCTGCGCTGTCTAAGAAGCGTATACATACTTTGAAGGCCAGCACGTGACAAAACCTCGACATTTGTCACTTTATCTTTCCACGAGATGCCGAGGATGCGGCGTAGACACCGCAAATAGAAGGTATTGAGCCTTCTTTCTTGCTTAGCATAGGTCGTCCAGGTCTCGCTGCCATATAGGAGTGTGCTGGTGACGCAGGCATTATATACCGCAGCTTTGGTCTTCATTATGAGTTTAGAGTTTCCCCAAACACGCGATGTGAGCGGGCAAAGGTAGCTGCAGCTTTGCCAATGCGGCTGTCGATTTCTGTATCCAGTGAGAGTTTGTCATTGATGGTAGACCCTAGGTATGTGAAGTGGTGCACCACTGCCAATTCATAGTTATCGATAGTGATAACTGGTGCAGCACCCACATCCTGACTCAGCACATTCGTTTTCTTTAAACTTATTGTGAGGCCAAAGTCCTTGCATGCTTTAGTGAAGCGATTCATCAAGCTCTGAAGCTCCTGTTGGCTTTGAGTGACGACTGCAGCATCATCAGCGAACAACAAGTCTCTTATAGTGACCCTTCTGATTTTTGTTTTTGCCTTCAGCCTTGAAAGATTAAACAGACGGCCATCTGACCTAGTGTGAAGGCATATTCCTTCAGTTGCATCTCTGAATGCATGTTTCAAGAGTAAGGCACAGAAGATTCCGAAAAGGATCGGAACCAGAACACAGCCTTGTTTAACGCCACTTCGTATATCAAAGGGCTGTGACGTGCTTCCAGCATATTGGACTGTTCCCTTCATGCCGTCATGGAATGACTTTATCATTTCCAGCATTTTAGAAGGGCAGCCTATTTTCAGGAGGATTTTAAAGAGTCCATCCCTACTAACCAGGTCGAATGCTTTTGTGAGGTCTATAAAGGCGATATATAATGGTCTTTTCTGCTCTCTTGATTTTTCCTGAAGCTGGCGGAGAGAGAAGATCATGTCTGTTGTTAGTCATATATATATATATATATATATATATATATATATATATATATATATATATATATATATATATATATATATATATATATTTATATATATATATATATATATATATATATATATATATATATATATATATATATATATATATATATATATATATATATATATATATATATATATATATATATATGATAGGAAACTCTTTACAGAGCGATACAACAGGAAGCAATCTGATCATCAGAAGCAGTCCCCCCGTCCGACAAGTGTTTCGGCCCTATATACTCCTTTACACTCTAAGGGGGGCGGGCCCACTTGGGTCATGACTCCCAAGCGTCTCAGCTTCCTGTTGTCTTGCATCGAAAATGAACCCATTTCACTTATGGTAGCAACTTTAAATTCCACAACTCCGCCAGCCGTGGAGGCAATTGTGAAAGTAACAAGGAGAAGACAAATTATTCCGTTCGTTCTGTCGCACACACTGAGACACCAGCGCGAAGTCAACGAGTCGCCACTGCGCGTTCCCCACTGGACTTTTGATACTGACACCCCTTATAGTATACACCGCTTGTCGCCCCTGAGTCGCAGCCCGTACACTAGTCCACCACAAACCTCAGCGTATTGTGGACTTAGAAAAATTCCTGGTGTTTTCTGTACCGCAGCGTTTATTGTTACGATCTCCATTCCCCATTGCGGTTGTTCCACAGCCAGCCTGATGCCTTTTCGGCAGTTTCACTAAGCCTCTTCGGGGCCCTTGTTCTCGACTGTCCCCTCAGCCCCAACAGTTTCAATAGATCATACACTGATGCAGCCACAAGCCCTCTTGCGCCCACTTCAACAGCCATGACCCTTGCAGTGAACCCATCGTGTCTCAGATCCGCGGCCAGATCACTATACTTGGCCGCTTTGAACGAATGTTGCTCATCTAATCTGGATTCAAATGGCACTGTCAGTTCAATCAGTATGACCTGAAGCGTTGCTGCAGAATGAAGCACTATATCCGGCCGTCTCCGCGATTTTCTGATACTCTCTGGATATGCCCCTCGTCCAGGTAGGTCTACCGCCATCTCCCAGTCATTTGCACAATCAAGAAGAGATGGTAAACTGCTACCAGGTTTATTCGGTTTGGGGTGTGCTGACTTTCCTGCCCTCAGAAAGTATGTGTTTGCGGTGTCTGGCCGGACTTTGCTATTCGCCTTCATTCTTGCCAGATCTATTGTCGCAGCAAGCTCATTTAGCACTTTGTTATGGCGCCAAGTGTATCGCCCTTGCCCTAATGACACCTTACACGCTGAGAGCACGTGTTCAAGTGTCTGCCTCCCCTGGCACAGGGGGCACTGCTCATCATCCGACTGTCCCCATTTCACAAGGTTGGTGGCCGACGGCAGCAGGTCATACAGTGATCTGACAACGAAGCTGAGCCTAAGAGGTGCCATATGCCATATATCATTCCATGTCAAGGACCTCTGCAGGGCTCCTTCCCATGTAGTCCATTGGCCTTGTTGGACCTGCTGCACTGCTTTTTGCAACCTCTTATCATTCTCAGCTTCTCGTATCTCCTGAACTACCATGTCTCTGCGCTCCCTGCTTGATGCCTTGGACCACCAGCGGATGTCTCCATGACCAAATCCCCGTCTATTCGTTTGTGTGTATCCGATTACTTCCCTCAGTTTGAGTGACTCTTGGGCAGCATCAACAGCTTCTTCCACTTTCCACTTCCTTCCCGTTTTCAGTGTGGGCTGAATGGACTTAACCACGTCATCAGCTGACTCGCGTAGCATCATTGCAAGCCTTGCCTTTCCAACTTTGTACTCTTCAACAACTGACTTGAAAGGAAGCAGAAGTTTTGACTTTTTGCAGTACAGTGCTACATCTGACAGACCTGGTGGTACTCCTAGCCATTTTCTCATGAACTTGTTGACCTTCTTCTCTATGGCTTCCACTGTACTTGTGCTTATTTCATATATAAGCAGTGGCCACAGCAACTTTGGTATCAACATGAACTGGAGGCACCACAGTTTGAACTTCCCAAGGAGTCTGCTTTGGTCTATGATCTGTAGCCCTCTGTCTGCCATTTCTATTGTCTGTTGCACTGCCTTTGAGTCTTTTAATGAGGCATCGTACACCCTGCCAAGACTTTAAACAGGTTCCTCAATAACAGTAGGGATTCTTTGGTTGGAAACCGTGAATATGACCTCTGCTATCTTCCCTTTCCTGACTGATAGGCTTCTCGACTTCTTGGGTTTGAAGCTCATTCTGCACCAGCTGACTAGTTCATCCAGGCGTGCTAACATCCTCCGGGCCTGATGTTCATCTGATGTCAGAATTGTTGTGTCATCCATGAATGCTTTGAGCGGTGGCATGAGACACATTCCACCGAGCTTTGGACCTATAGCCATTCCTTCAGCCGCATTGAGGATTACCTGCATAGCCATCACGAATAGTATCGGAGAGATGGTACATCCCATCGCAATTCCAACTTCAAGGCCAATCCACTTCGTTGTGTACTCTCTGGTTGAAAATCTGACAGCAAACCCTGCGAAATACAGCTTCAGCATTGCTGCAATCTCTTGTGGAACATGATACATTTCTAGGGCCTGCCACAACATCTGGTGTGGAACGGATCCATAAGCATTCGCTAAATCCAACCAGATTACATGGAGGTTTGTTCTGTCAGACTTTGCCTTTTGGATTGCTTCCCATATCATTGTGGCATGCTCTAGACATCCTGGTGTACCTGGGATACCTCCTTTCTGAATGGTAGTGTCAATGTACCCATTTGCCAGGAGGTATGTAGTGAGTCTTTTCGCCATCACTGAGAAGAATATCTTCCCTTCCACATTGAGTAGTGAGATTGGCCTGAACTGACTGATGTCTGTGGAATTTTGCTCCTTCGGGATGTAGACTCCGTTCGCCTTTCTCCATTCCTTGCTTACAAGCTGGGTTTTCCACGCACTCTTCAGTAAACGAAGCAGTCGTTTGAGCACCTCAGGGCATCTCTTATACACCACATATGGAACACCATTAGGACCTGGAGCTGACTTGCATCGAGCTTTCTGGACAATGCTTTCTACCTCTTGCACCGTTGGGGGCTTGGTGTTAAATTCAGCTCCTGGCTTACTCGGCCATTTAAGGCCTGCCATGCTGCTGAGCGGCTCATCTTTGCGACCATCTGAATATGTCATTCCAAGGTGTTCTTCCAGGTCTTCTTTCCTGATGTTTAGCGTACCCGACCGTGGCTGCTCAAACAGTTCTTTGGCAAACTTGAAGGGCTCCCTGAAGAATCTTTCCCTATCCATTCGAGTCTTCCTTTTCTTCCTGCACAACCTTTCTGCTCTACAAAGGGCATTATGTTGGCCTTTCAGGTGCTCCCAAACCTGTCGTAACCCTTCCTTCTCTGCGGCAACTGCGTTTTTGAACAGTAGAGGTCCTTGACATGGAATGATATATGGCATATGGCACCTCTTAGGCTCAGCTTCGTTGTCAGATCACTGTATGACCTGCTGCCGTCGGCCACCAACCTTGTGAAATGGGGAAAGTCGGATGATGAGCAGTGCCCCCTGTGCCAGGGGAGGCAGACACTTGAACACGTGCTCTCAGCGTGTAAGGTGTCATTAGGGCAAGAGAGAAGATCATGTCTGTTGTTAGTTATATATATATATATATATATATATATATATATATATATATATATATATATATATATATATATATATATATATATATGTATATATATATATATATCTTATATATATTATATATATATATATCTTTAATAAACTTACATACCCTCTTAGGATTTATAAGCTCACGGTGAGACTATATTGGCTGAATTTAATCTGCCCTGCATGCAGCGTGAAAAAAAGAACTTTTCTTGCAGATGCTGTCTTCCAGTTTCTCACTCTGGCTTCTGGATTTGGTGTGTGTGATTTTCAACGCGCCGCTCTGTCCTTATATATGTGTATATCTCACGTACGAGAAAGCACCTCCTAAGGTCCAAAAAGATTTTCGTTTAATCTCTCGGTTTGAGGCGATTTGAGGAAATCTGTGCTTTTCCTGTACTTATTTTCTCTTCTGTTCACTACCCACTTATATCCTTCCTTCCTTCCTAGGTATTCTTTCATTTTCCCCATATGAGGCTTTCATTCTATATAAGTTTATCCAAATCCGTTGAGGCATATACGTACAAAAAATTTTTAAAGATTATTAGCTAACTTTTAGCAGACGTGATGAAGGTGAAAAATATTAATTATCTTTAAAATTATTTATATTTGAATAATATCCTTTTGGATATAATTCCTAGTCTATCTCCTTTGTTGAGTTATTTTTATTTAATATTATTCCAACCAGGCGTTTTCTTGTAGTTTTAAATTTAATGTCCAGTAAATGCAAGCTTTTAAAGTCGGCCATTCATTCCTATATTCGCTATTTCCTACTTTCTGCAATACCGTCTGGCTTAACCGTGATTCACATTTCCGCCGTCTTCAAACTTCAAAGCAAGACCGCCGCGCTGTCCTTGTTCTGTGTGTGTGTGTGTGTGTGTATGTCGCGCTACACATTTTTCCCACAACAAAGCAAGAGGTACCAAATGTCGTTACAACACACACACACACACACACACACATATATATATATATATATATATATATGGTACTCACCCCACGTGGGGACTGTGCAGTCATCTTCAGAATATCTATCTTTTTAAGTTGATGCTAACGAGAATTAAAAACTAATCTACGCTAGCTTTACTTTTAATTTGAGCAATTGTTAGCCCCCATTTGACATCTTTGAGCTTTATCGTTTTATTCAGAATTAACTCTTAGCTTTAATCTTCATAATATAAATCTCTAGGAATATCTTTGGAGCTCGCTGGATCTATTCTTATAAGAGGATGAAGGTAAGTAAAGAAGGCAGGAACGCTATGGGATTTTATCCTTGGTTTCGCCTAGATCCAGGCTCAGCCATAATCTTCTACAGCCAGTTTTCAAACTGTTGTGCAGTTATTACCATTACAATATTTCTGGTACAGCATTTCAGTGACATTTCTGGACCTTCGTATTTCCTGTTAGTAATCAAATGTTCTCTGACTGATCATCCAGTGTGATTGACCTGTGAACGGGCTTAAGACATTAATTACGCCTGGCGACTGACTGTTAAGCTGAGTAAGCTTGATTTCTCAACTGGCCCTATGCCTTGGTGCCGTTTTCTACCTCAGATACGCATTTCTCGTTCATTTTAAGGTGGAAAGGTTCTTGAAAGGCTCCTGGTAGTCTGCAAAAATAACGTATTTGTCCTGCTGAGAGTTGTAAAGTTACAGCCGACCTGAAGTATTGAGGCAATAAGATAACTGTAGGATTACATTCGAGATTGGTTTGGTTTTTTAAGGACTATCTTCATTGCACACAGACAACTCCATCAGTGCTCCGATCTCCTCCATAAGATCACACAAGGAGGATCTCAGCACAGTGCACGAACTCCGTAGCACCGGCGAGAATCCCACTGTGTTTATATAGGAATCACACATTCTATAATTATTTTTGTTGTGGGTAGGTTTCTAATTTTTAAAATGTTGCCAGTGCAGCGGCCTGATAGGCCTACTCTTTACGATTTCTAACGGCCGTGGGATTTTTAACGTGCGCAACTTGCACACGGGACCTCCTATTCTTTCGCCCTTATCCGAGAAGGCTAGGCATCCGATCTCACTACCCAGGAGACCAGGAGGGAGTATGACATCATTTGGACCACTGGTTCTGAAAAGAAACGTTTCCATAAATTATATTCCCTCAACTGGGAATCGAACCCAGTACCTCTAAAACTCGAGGCGGACGCCATACCTCTTAGCCACTCCGACATTCGAGATATCAAACTATAATACCCGCTTCCTCATTGGACTAAAGACATCGATTGACATGAAACACATAACTCAGCAGTTTTCAGAATAAGGGTAAAGATATTTGGTAGGCGCCATTTGGCAACATCCAGAGAGTTTCTGTGAGTGTTTTCTCAGATTACGTCACAGAAAGTTTACTCAGTGAGAACAAATGGAAAGTAACGAATGTAAAACGAAAAAAATAAAATTCATGCTAAACGGATGATAAGAGAAAACAAATGATTGCATATCATTCTGTGAAATTATTGAAGCACAACTTGCTGAACAAGCATGCAGTTAAATAAATCGTCATAGCTGTTCTGTCAGTCTGTCACTGCTAATGTCATCTTTGTACTGAAAGAAACATTTGATCAATTAAAAGAGTTGATGCAGTTCACTTTTATTCTTACACAGACTAGCCAATCATAACACCAGACACAGATATCACTTCCTTGAATTCCTCTTTTTCACGAGCTATTAGTGTTAAATCATTCTTAGTTACGTTCAAGGTCTGTATGGGGTATAACATTACGGATGTAACTGGATTTATGGACTTTTTTTTTTATTTACAGTGATATCCAGTGTCTCGATATCTTTAAAGTTATGAATACAAGGTCTGTTACCAACCTAGATTGTGGCTTGCGGGCAGACACAGACTGTTCGTCGGGATTTTTTTTCTAAATCTTATTTTCTACGAGTAAATGAGTTCAGTCATTACTCCTTACTGTGTCTGAGGAAATAAAATAATTGTGCATGTATAGAAGACGTGACAGTCTAATTTTAAAGAACATAGCATACCTTGTTCAAGACTGCATTAGCTATTTATATGAATAATTTTTTTCTTTTCTTTTTTTAAACTGTTATCGTTGTTAAGTAAAGTGGAGAACTGAGGTTTGCGTCTGATGTTGTTAAGCAAAGAGGGTGTCTGCTTTAGTCTGACCCCTGCCCGCGCAAACCTGTCCAGCTTGGTAGAACCTTCCAGGAATAAAACGCCCACTGGCATAGCTCTAAGGGTAATCAGGGTACGCAAGCCGCCATACCTCGACAAGGTATTGACACCGGTGATGGCAGTCTACTGTATATAAACACCATTATGAGAACATTTAAAAATAATATTCTGACTTTTTATAAACTTTACATTAGACGTTTATGAACTGAATATTGAATATTTTATTCAGAGGTGATTTTCAAATTCAGATCGAGTTAACGTAATGTCGGACTTTCATACGTGTCCAGACTTGCGCTAGCCAGGGTTTGATTAGCGGAAAAAACTAAGCGCTAGTTGACGCGTTGTCGATGTGAAAATTTTTGTGTACATATGTGTGTATGTGTGTGTGCGGGTGTGGTTTTGTGTATGTGTGTGTGTGTTGGGTTGTAACAGGTGGGTGTAGTACCAGCGTCGAGAGGTGGGGGTGAAGTGTTAGAGACTATACTAGGTCTTGCATGAAGAGGTGGGTGTGTAGTGTTAGAGACTTGACTGTACTAGGGTTAGCATGAAAAGGTGGGAGTGAAGTGTTAGAGACGTCACTATAGCAGGGCAAGCAGGAAGAGGTGGGGATGAAGTGTTAGAGACTTGGGTATACAGTTTTTGTGTAGATATGTTTGTGTGTTGTTGTATTGTGTATGACTCGGCATTGTGTTGTTTTTTATACAACATATATTAATATGTATACACACGAAATTTATACATACCATATTTAGACAGCATAGATAACATGTCATCACTTCTTTTGATGTACATCCAGTTGGTGGGAACAGGGGAAGCCATCGTAAGTGAGGTGTAAGTATCTGTCGTTATCACACCACTGCTTCAGTAAAGTATGAACGTGAGTGGCTGGGTCTTGGTCTTCCAAGTGTCTAGTTATAGCAAGGAATATCAGTTTAATCTGGTTTTTGAAACGGTGTTCAGACTTGTACTAGTCAGGGTATGATTATTGGAAAAACTAAGCGATACTTGACGCGTTGCCGATGTGAAAATTTTGTTCTTTTTGTGTATGTCATGTAAGTTTAGGTATAGGGACACTGGCCAAAAGTGATCTCATCAGAACGTTGAAATATTTTTAAAATACCAGCTAGTCTAGTCTAATAATATTTTGAAACAGATTTTAGCAACACTCCCTAGTGAAAAAACGAATACACACACATATTTAGAAATAACAACTTTGCGTAGGGTTTTCTTCCAGTCTCTGACTGTTAAGAAAATACGCCTATCGAAAAACAAAGACAAACACATACCCAGATATTTGTCCACAGAATACGCTTAAACAGATACAGACATTGTTGCGGTCATTTTTGATGGAGTTTCAAACATCGATCTATTGGTTGTAGGTTTTTCACCCTAGTCAAAGTTTAGTAACTATGTCTTGACTTTGCTGTGTCAGGTTGATTAGGGGTTATCTCCCTTGTTTGTTCATTCATTGTGTTTGACCTTTTGGGTCAAAGGTAATACAGTTCTGGGCTAGATGCGATGCGCAGTGGAGAGCGCGAAATTAGACTTCCGTCTTGTTGAGTTGTAAAGTCCTGGCTTCTGGGGACGTGTATGTCCATTGTAGTTTCGGGGAGGAAAATCTTCGAAGAGACTGCGTTGTCAGTTTTCCCCATTGATTCTCTGTGCGTCAGGAAGGACGACAGTGTTATTATTGTGTTCTGAGGATTCGTTTCAAGGTAACACCGACTTTGCCATTATTATGTATTCGATGACAGAATTTGGTAAAGGCTTACCTAGCTGTGAGAACAGTTCACGATTCCTGTAAAGCAGAACTTATACTTGCGCTCAAGGTAGCTATTCAAGACTATTTGTCTTATATGATCAGAAGTCCAGTGATGAAGTTATATATGGTGGAAACTGCAGGTTGGCGGTATATCTACACAAACATTAAAGCATGATTCATGCAACCTGCTTAATGAAGAATGCACAGCTGACGTCATCGTCAGGTCTGTGTAATGGCAACTATTCTACGGCATGTACCGACATGATTGGCGTGTTATGCCAAGGTATACGACGGCCCTAGTAATAGGATTACTTGAGTGAAGGGCTCGTCTTTTGTATGACGGAGTTATCAAGGTATCTGACGCGTTCAGTCGGAGATACCAAAAGTGGCATTATGAATAGTACATGAAAAGAACATAACACTATTGACATGCATACATATATGAATGTTCACCAGCCAGAATGACTGATATGTACCAAGCGATTTCCATTGACATGATGTACATGAACTTGTTTACAGTGACTGTTCCTGTGTGATTCTACATGTTAGTCCTGTCAATAAATGTACGAACCATCACAAGTAGTTCCAACCATCATTGACTGTAGTACGAGTGTGACTGGGTGTTTGTACAACTACATATGAGCCAAAACACATTCGCGTCTCTGCACACCCATGTCTCTTCATCCTCATCTGCAACACGCAGAAACAAACCAGCTAAGGAGCAGGAAAAATCAAGTAACAGACATATATCTTTTAAATAACAGAGATATTTAACACAAAATACGAATAAAACAGAATAACATACGTTTTGGTTGTCTGGTGGTCTGGATTTCAGAAGGCTGTTTCTTGGTTTCAACGTCTGATTTTTCAAAACGACTAGAGGTCTTTACTGCTCCCGGATTGTCGTTTGAATGAACTGTCTACAGAGTTTATTTTGATATATCAAAAGGCTTGTCTCTCACATGCGCAGAAATACACAAGCTGTTACGTGAGGGTGCCACCCCGTTAGTTGTGTCGAGGAAGTTATCAGAGACTAGTGCACGCGTAAGGTTTCGCGGTGATTTGATTGAAAGTGGATTATTTTCAGCGTATTCGTTCGTTGTTTAATTAAGATAATTGCTCACTGGTGCGACACCATGTCTAATTGGGTGCAGTGTTGGCGAGTTCAGAACGGTTGGAACCCGTTATCGATTATTTTCGTTCATTGTTTAATTGGAGGGCGGTCCACCTGTGTTCGAACCCCCACCGACTTAAGGTTTCACTTTTTTTCATACGGGCGACATCTGGTGATAGGTTTTTTATTGTCTCCCAAGCGTTTCATACATGCGGTGAACATGGAAATGTAGTACATTAAATAAATGTAACTAAGTATTTGTTCCAGTTATCAAACGAGTATCTGCGTTTGTCCTGCAAGTTTCAAACTTTAATGAATCCTTTTCTTCCACTCAACAAAGATGACCCCCAAAATTTTTCTCCCAGGTCTGCTCAAAGGTTCCAACCTATAGATAAATAGAGCAACTGTCAAATACTTCTTTAAAAATTTCTCCCCTTGGCAAACAAATTTCTTCCCCTTGTCAAAAAATCCCCCCCCCCCCCTTGTCAAACAAATTTCTTACCCTTGACAAACAAATTTCTTCCTCTTGTCAAAAAAATTTCGTCCCCTTGGTAATCAAATTTCTTCCTCTTGTCAAAAAAATGTCGCCCCTTGGTAATTAAATTTCTTCCCCTTGTCAAAAAATACTGCCCCTTGTCAAAAAAATTTCGCCCTCTTGGTAATCAAATTTCTTCCTCTTGTCAAAAAAAATTTCGCCCCTTGGCAATTAAATTTCTTCCCCTTGTCAAAAAATACTTCCCCTTGGCAAAAAAATTTCCCCCCTTGACAATCAAATCGCACGTGTAACAAAGGCTGGCCTCGGTAAAAACTTACAGTTGCGGTCTTCAACCCGCTCTCCAACGGTTTAAGCATTTCATCACTTCTTGCCATGTACACCCAGTTGGTGGGAACAATGGAAACCACCTTCAACAAGGTATGAGGGATAGTGTCTGTCGTTATCACACCACCTCTTCAGTAAAGTATAACCGTGAGTGTCTGGGTGTGTGGGTGTGTGTGTGTGAGCGCTCGTGGTTGTGCGTCTGTGAGTATGTGTGTGCGTGGGCGCGCGCACGTGTGTATGTGTGTGTGTATGTATGTGTGTGTGTGTGTGTGGGGTGGGTTGTGTTGCGGTGTGTTGTATTGTATTATGTTATGTGATGTTGATTTATTCAACAGTTATACGTACATATTACAATATATATATATATATATATATATATATATATATATATATATTACAAACAGTTATAACATCTAGAGGTGGAGTGAAGTGTTAGAGACATGACCAGGTCCACCATCGAGAGGTGGGAGTGAAGTGTTAGAGACGTTACTATACTAGGGTCACCAAGTAGAGGTGGAAGGGGATTGTTAGAAACTATACAAGGTCTAGCATCGAGAGGTGGTAGTGAAGTGTTAGAGGCATGACCAGAGCCAGCAGTGAGAAGTGGGAGGGAAGTGTTAGAGACTTGACTAGGTCTAGCATCGAGTAATAAAATCTACTCACCCCAATGTCCATCTAGTGTTATGAAAATGACCCGTACACAGTCGATGTTTCCAGCATAAAAAATAATATCAAAGGCTAGGTTGGACAAACCCAAATAGACAGTTTTATTGAACACAACCGTAGAGATATATGTCACAGGCAGACCACGCACGTGCTTTTTACCACTCGCTGTTAAACTCGATCGATGGTCTGCGTTCGCGAGGAAAACGTTATCAAATGTAATCGATGAATGAGTCGTACTGTTTGTAGTCGGTTACGGTGGGTGACGTTCGCGCTAAATATAGACTATCGGAAACAAGTTTATGTTCTTTTGATCTTGTATTATTATTTTATTATACATAAAATGCTGTCGTGATGAGATTTCCTTGCTTATCTCCTACTAGTGTAATCGTTTTCCGCTGATGAATTTAGTTATTTTGTATACTGTGCTTTGTTCATTTCTCAGTGCTGCTTCTTCGCCTGTCTTGCCAGATCGTCTACGAAATTCCTTTTGTTGGGTCGGGTTTGGCGATTAACTTCCTTGTCCATCTCACTGTACTGTTCGCTATATAGTTGCTTTAACCTGGGGGACTTCGCTTCTGTTTTCTTTCTTTTCATTTCCTTTCTCATCGTTATGGTGTTTAATGTTTCTAGTGTTATCCAGTCTTGCTTCTTCCTTTCCTGGAATCCCAAGCATGATTTGCTGCTTTCCTTATATATTGTTGAAATGGTGTTGAAATTCTGGTCTATATCATCAGTCAATGTCTTTTCCTGACTTTTGGCAAATTGATATCGTTTCTTTATGTCAACCATAAAAGCTTTTCTGGTAAGGGGGTCCTTCAATTTGCTGATGTCAAACCTTTTCTGTGTAGTTACAGTTGGTCCAGCCCTTCTTAATTTCACTTTCAGTTTTGCTACTACTAAATGGTGATAACTTCCCCCATCTGCACCTCTTCTTACCTTCACATTTTGTAATGCATGTCTCCATCTACCGTTAATCATGATGTGGTCTATCTGGTTTCTGTCCCGACCATTTGGTGATTCCCATGTTAATTTGTGAATTTCTTTATGTGGGAAAAGTGTTCCTCCAATGACCAGGTTGTTAATGCTACAGAAACTTATTAATTTGTCCCCATTTTCGTTTGCTGTTCCGCTGCCGCATTTCCCCATTACTCTTTCATTATATGTATTGCGTGTACCAACTTTCGTATTGAGGTCTCCCATTACTATAATAAGATCATATCTTGGTGTGTCTTCCATTTCTTTCTGCAGTTGTTGATAGAATTCACCCTTGACCTTTTCATCGCTATCATTCGTTGGTGCAGAGCATTGTATTATTGTAGTATTGGTGAATCTCCCACTCAATCTTAATCTTATCAGTCTATTGTTGATGGGTTTCCATTCCAGTAATGTTCTTTCTATTCCTTTCTGTAGAATAATGGCTACACCTTCATTGTGCTGTCCATCCTCTCTTCCAGAGTAAAGTACTGTTTCTCCTGTTGCTGTTTTAACTTTTCTTGCCCCTGTCCATCTGCTCTCGCTTATCCCTAGAATGTGTAACCTATAGTTTCTCATTTCTGCAGTGACCTGTTTTAGTTTACCCGTCTCGTTCATTGTCCTGACATTCCAAAATCATATTATTGTATCATGTTTTGCACTCAGGACGTCCGTTTTCATGTCAGTGGCTTCCTTTCGGCTTTCACCACTGACAGTCATACGAGCCTCAGACTCCGGATGTCCGTCCCGCAGCAAAGTTTGTTCATTTGTTGTTGTTGTTTCCGTAACTTCATTATTGTTTACATAGACAGGGGTATCAACCCTATGCTAAAACCCCCAATCTGGAGGACCAGAGTGTCTGCTTTAGTCTGACCCCTGCTCGCGCAAACCTGTCCAGCTGGGTAGAACCTTCCAGGAGTAAAACGCCCACTGGCATAGCTCTAAGGGTAATCAGGGTACGCAAGCCGCCATACCTCGACAAGGTATTGATACCGGTGATGGCAGTCTACTGTATATAACCACCATTATGAGAACATTTAAAAATAATATTCTGACTTTTTATAAACTTTACATTAGACGTTTATGAACTTAATATTGAATATTTTATTCAGAGGTGATTTTCATTCGGTAGACGTAACAAAGATTCAGAAAAATTAATATTCCGTTATGAATTAAAATCATGAAACTGTCGTAGATTTTTGATAGGAGAATTAAGACTTGGGTTGGTCCCTTCTGAATAGATTAGAATAAGTGATAGTCACAGTGAGAAGTAGTAATAGCAAAAGTTTTTTCACGAGTGAGATGGTAGAAATGTGATAGAGGCTGTCTCTGAAATCAAGAAAATCTTCTCTCTTTCACCTATCTTCTACGACAGATTTAGATTGAGTCAGACAGTCTACACACATATATATGAAATATATATATATCCACTCACATGCATACACACATAAGATGACAGTTAGACGTACAGACGTGGGAAAAACTATGACTGATTATATGAATAGTTTGGGAAAACGAACTGACCGACACGCTGGACTAAATTTTATGAGTAGTTATTTATCAAGACTAAACTTCTCTCACAACATATCAAATCACATCAAGCATAAACAAAAAAAAATCATAAACAAAAAATCAGAAATGCTACCAGAATCATAGACCCGTTGGTATGATCCTTCCCTCGATGTATAGCTCACCGTCCTGTTAGAAGAAAGTTATAGCCCAAAGAGTCACAGATACATATGATTTAGTCTAAAATTCTTCTCCTTTAAGGTATGAACAGACTGGATACTCTGATCTAGTATAAGGGAATATATATAGATATATAGTTAGCAATACCTTGCATAAAGAAATGTTACAATTGTGAGTGAATCAACAAAGAACATCCCTCAGTCTACTTTCACTCGGTTCTT
Source organism: Oreohelix idahoensis (assembly GCA_024509875.1). Classification (NCBI taxonomy): domain Eukaryota; kingdom Metazoa; phylum Mollusca; class Gastropoda; order Stylommatophora; family Oreohelicidae; genus Oreohelix; species Oreohelix idahoensis. The sequence goes on along the minus strand of JAMPIV010009982.1, from coordinate 394,074 downwards.
TCATCCGGGTCCTGTCGTGCATTTCTCACTTTCTTACCCTATAACTTGTCGTTCTTCACCATCTGGCGCACGCTATGACACAATCTGTTTTATCGTTTGGTGAAGCGAATACCCAGCTCTGTAGATCTTGGTTCCATCCAATTTGTCCGGGTAGCGTTCTCTTCAGGCGATAAGTTTATTCAGATTTTAAGTTAGTGTCACTTTATCAGTTCAGGTAAGAATTAGTGTAAGCGGGTTCACTGTGTCAGAATCACGAGGTTTCCACTACTTAGGGAAAAAAGTCAGGTTTGTAACTTTCGATCAAAGGTAGCCTTCTTGGTCACACCACAAGTTGACAAAAATTGTGGAAAAAACGTCACTGTTTGTAATAGTTTACTTGCGACCAGGCTGCACTGTTCTTAAGTTGTTTCTCAGGAAGAATCAAAATCAGGCGCAAGAGGCCCGTTATCTCATTTAACCGTTAAAGTACTCGTAAAGATTTAGCACCAAGCCACTCTAAGGTAAATGTTTAGTTCTTCACAGATATTACTCATACGTACTTAGCGCTGGCAAAGTTTGGGTACCACAGTTTCACTATATATAAATGGAAAGAACATATATTAAATAATTATACATACTGATAATTTAAACTGCAAGCGTAGCTTGTCTTATCATTTCAATTTTACCGTGAAATAAGTTATATATAAAAATCAATCATCATGAATTTGGAATACCTACGTGTTCCGTCACCACTCATGAAGCATCTAGCATTAATAAAGTTAGTTTAGAAAGTTTATTCTCGTCTGATTATTAGCAATTAAATTAAATTCCTTTATTTGGCTACAATGAGTTTAAGCTAGAAATTGTAATATATTCTGCATTCCACTGAGACCACGTCCCTAGAAAATAATACAGACTTATGTATTTATTAACTCTCTGCACACATCTAACTAGCAAAATAAATAAGCGATTTAACACTTTAAACACTTCACAAAATACTAGATATTATATATGATATTTTACCTCCAAACAGAATTACAGTTTCACAACGACTAGGATAATTCACTAGATAGGTATTTAGAAGCTCGGCAAAATTTTGACGAGAAACTAATGACTTCGCTATACAAGCTTCATTCACTAGCACGAGTGATTCTGTCTACTGCAAGTTGAAGAATGAAAAGAAAGTTTCAAACTCTGGTTAATATCTATTACCAGACAAAGATGTGCGCTATTTCTGAAAACTACGCAATAGCCTCCCCTTTCCGTCTTAACACGTACGGTAACTCCAAGGGGCTGTCGTAAACTGCCACTTTGCGCCTCTGACACCTCCGTCTAAGAAACGGCCGTAGCGCTACGTGTCAGATGCAAATGTAGACAACTTGTCTGCAATGCAGGGGCAGTTTTCGCACCTACCGCCAAAATGACCATTCTGAGCGAATGTGTGATGGCACCTTCTCCACCCTGACACTGAGAATCTACCGAGGGAACTACGTGTCAGATGCAAAATACCAGACAAATGTCTGAATACTGCGCTGGGGAGGTGTCAGGATTCACGCCTCACCTCAGCGCTCACCTAGAAACTACGTTTTGACAGGTGAGAATGCAGGCGATATGTCGGCCCTATGTCTTAGAATAGCCAAATATTCAAGGTTATTTCGTCAATCTGCAGCGATTGACCGAATGCATTCTCACGCCAAATCGTCTGGTCCAAGGGACTACACGTTACGTAAGAAGTTACTCGTTTAATCAGCACTGATATGCGTTTCTAAATGAGAAACGAAACTGGCGAAAGTGAGAATGGGAAAAATTTTATTTCTCGCAAACGAATGGATGCGAAAAATACAGGAAAAAGGTAAAGAGTGATAATAAAAATAGAGGATACGGGTGAAAGAAAAAGAAGAGGATATAGGCAATTTACGATTAATAAACTCTCTGTGACAGAAACAAGGGCAAGAAAAAAAAACCTAGTTTTAGGCAACACTTTTATTATTCAAAAATTTATATTTTTTGTGGAAGATATATCGAATTACTGATAAATGATAACTGAGTATCCACTTTTGTTCTACGCAAAAGAACTAATGGCAATTTTAATATCTGTTTTTTAGTGCATTTGGTATTGGTTCAGTTTGGTTTGGGATTTAACGACCATGTTCACTGCACACGGATAACTCCATCAGTGCACTGATCTCCGCCCTTAGATTACACTAAATGGATATTAGCACCGTGCACGAACTCAGTAACACCGGCGAGGATCTCAGTGTATGTATACATGAATCACATTCTATAAATATTTTTGTGGCGGGCAGGTTTCCTAATTTTTTAATTTTACCAGGGCAGCTGCCGAATCACAAACTCTTTACGATTTCCAACTGCTGTGGTATTTTTAACGTGCGTATTTTGCACACGGGACCTAATTTTTCGCCCTTATCCGAGATGGCTAGGTATCCGATCTCCTTACCCAGGTGATCAGAGGGGAATATGACATTTATATTCACTGTACTGGGAGCGAACCTGGTACCTTTAGAATTCGAGGCCGACGCCATACCCCTTAGTCACTGCGACCCGTATTGAGTAACAACAATCAAAGCTGTCCCTAAAACGTGTTTTGTCTTCACCTGTCCTCACTGATATGTCTACTCTTTCTTGTACTTGGATGTCTTCACGTATACCTGAGTTGTATGGTTTGTTCTGTTCGTTTGTAAACACTATGGTAAATTTGTTCTTGAACGAGACAACAGTAGAATCCATTTCCTGAAGGTCTTTTGATATCGGATCCCACTGAAGCGAACACTGCAGCGTTGTTTTCTCCAAAATGTTCTAAATAGTTTTATCTTTAAGCGAGTTGTTCGTCTTTCAGTACATAAGAGTGAAAGGTTCCTTGCGTAACTGCATTTTATGGATTTGTTTTTGGGCTTATGTAAGCCAATAAAGTTTTCCTTCATTCATCACTGTAGCAAGTGTAATTTGCTGGGGAGGTTAAGATGTTACCTAAACAGGAAAGAAAGCTGTGTCTGTGCCAACCATGTGAGGTCAAGCAAATGTAGGCCCCTGACTCTAAAAGATGATGATGATGATGATGATTATTATCAGGAAACCTAACGCTACCTCCCTAGATCTCACACGGTCCGTATTTTTATTCTAGTGGCTGGTGTCTGATGTGACTAGTGTCTAGGGGTGAAATGACAATGGTGGTACATCAACACAATACACTTTAACTCACTACAAGGAAATGAATAAGACTGTGGTTAAAGTTTTCTTTAAAATTGAATGCTTTTTTCTTTGTACAATTTAATCTGCCTGTCCTGCCATCTCTTTTTGACCGGTCTTTAAAAATGAGGAAAATATATTTTCCATATACTGATTAACTAAAATGTTTGGACTCTTTGTCCTATAAGTATAATGTCACTATATTATTCCTGTAGGTGTATTCACAGACTAAAACTTTAATAGCTACTAGTGTTAGTCATTTGTTAGGAGGAGCTGTTGTTTCATCACGCCCCATATAATTCTGTTTATTCTTGGAAATAACAATGTTTATTTGAATGAAGTGTCAGATGTCCCAGATGTTAACACATCACCTGGGATTCTTGTTATGAAGATAACAAGTCAGTATGTCGTTGCAGAGAATATATAGATCGGCACACACAAGCTCCTTCAGGCTATCTGCTGACAGCATAAACTTTTGAAAGGACACTTTTTTCTTTACAATCACTCATCAGGTTTCCTGTCACCGGCTGGTAACAGGAAATAAAAACCCTGCAATAAAAGACACCCTGGCCTTTTCACATCTGATCACAATTTCTTATCACTATGTACACATGATGGTATGGGGTCAGCTTCTTGTGCATACAGGTGCACCAGCCCCTAATTTATGACTCAGACCTTGCTGTGACCACACCTCAGGTCCCTTGGCAGAAACGCCACTGTACTTTGACATAGTTTTCTTCAATACAATAACGTGGAGTAACCACATCTCCTTTTGTATGATTTTCTTTTCTTTATTATAAACGCTCTAGGCATGTTGAAGAGTGTTCATGGAACACTGAGGCTTACTAACATCTTCTAATACAATAATATTAATACATAATCATAACAATATGCAACAGTCAAATACAGTTCAATGTGAGGACTCAATAATGTTTGCTCCCGGCATGTCCTTCACTTTTCCCAATAGCAGTATCTGACTTTTGCAGTTTTAATCAAGCATATTAATACATAAAGCATTCTTACCACAAATTCAAAGAAATATGTCACAAATAACGTTGACTGGCAAAAGATATGGCCTCAGTTTTCTCTGCCCTGTCCAGACTGTGAATTTAGTATTTAATTTTACAATTTATCACATCTGCTCTCAACGTACTTGTTGATATAAAAATTTCTTGTCAAATGGCCACGAGACTCCTAAGCCTTTGGCCAATATCTATTAGAGCTGGCCAATGAAATCAGGCAACTACCAAATTTTGAATTTAGTTTTGAAAAAACAAAAAACAAAATTCCAAACAAACTATGTGTCTCGTAGTCCCTTGGTCAGTCTGCGTTAGTTATGCCAATACAAAAAGATGTTTAGTTTTGGTTAACATTTTCTTACCTCCCCCGTTACTCCTATACTCTTATACCACCCAATCGGATTTGAATTACTCCAATGCCTCGTTTTTAAACTTGCGTCCCCAATAACGTTATGTCTAAACGAGCAAGAACAACAGTCTGTCCGTCTTAGCGTGCGTAGACATATAGTATTATCTCAATAACTTGGCTAATAATTGGATGTGGTAATGTGGGATGTTATAAATATTTATAGGGGACTTAGTGTACTGACTGAGATCAGCTGTGAAGGTATCTGTATCTAATAGGTGTAGTGTTTTACAGATAACCTTACTTGCTACCACATTTATAACTCAGTCAGAATTATTCTGGAATATTGTGATGACTACGTTAAATGTCTAGGGTTATGTAAATGATGAAGTGTAAGTCACAACAACAACAGACAGATAAACAATTTAATTTATTCCACCACACTTGACAACACTGTGACACTCACACACATTTAACACTCTATCATCATCTCATCTCAACCCATAACCCGTCATGGGTCGTAGGGGTGCCATGGTGGAAGCATCAGCAGACAGGGTCCTCCACTGCTCTCTATTCTCAGCAATGCGTACAAGTGTGGAGAAACCGTGTCCTGCCCATTCTTTGATGTTATCAGCCCAACACTCTATAAGACTATCTTAAATGAGTCACTGGTAAAGTTTCAAATATTTATGTATTAATTACTTTCACTATTATATATGTCCTGATTCAACTACAAAGTGAACCAGGAATCACAATCAATTGTAATCACAATTTATATATACATAATTTATAAATAGGAACTTAGTAGTGACATATTTTATTAATATTATCCTATGTGTGTCAGTTGTGTAGTAGTACTATGAGGTAATACTGGTTTAGTTTTTCAAGCTATGTTGTTATTTGTCATCATGACTTCAAGTGTTTGTTTAGCTGGGAAATAGTATGGGGAAAAAGTTCACAGTTCCTGTCAATTTAAACAAGGTATTGTCCCTCTTTTTTATTAAAATGTCAATTTTTGAGGGGACACATAATGTTGAGCTCCACTGGCCACAAAGGCTTAACTTTCGGGATGGTGGCAGGAAAAGACTCCTCTGCTCGATTGCTCCCCTGTGTTTTGGAGACACCTCACTAGTCGCTATCTGGACCCAGGAGTATGCTGTCAGCCTCCAGATTCAGCAAAGCTCAGACCAGGTGCTGCTTCAATAACATAGGACCACAGTCCCTGAAACAAGAAGGTTGTACCTCCTACTTCATAACTGATTTTTAATCTATTTCCCGACTGAACACAATACATCACAAACACTGAGTTCAGAGCGGTAGGCCAACTGTCAGCTTCATCTGAAATAATTTACACCAGTATACTCCTCCCTAATGGTTACTACGCCTCTGCAATTCCAGCATTATTTCTTTCTAGTCAATAAGATAGGTGTCAGTGTACTGTTTGGCAATTCCATGTAGTTTTACTTTCCTCCGACACCTTCTGTTCAGGTTGGAGCACTATATAGGCTTTGCCTCATGTTCGCTACTGAACCACACACATATACAGACATAAATTATCAACTTACATTCAAGGATATCAAATATTTCAAGCTTACCACAATTCATGGAAATAATACAGAATTACGTTGACTGGCAATGAATAGGCACAAAATCCGATCTGCCGATGTCCCAGGCTTTTATTTAGAAAAATATGCACTGGCGCTCAACGCACTGGTTCTTTAGTAAGTTTATTTGAAAATGTGGTGCTGAACTAACGCTTCAAATTGCCTATATTGGCGGGTCTAACCAATCGAGCCATGTTTACACAAGCGTTTGAAAAAAAGTACTCCTACTCACGTTTCCCTAACAACAAAGAATCAATATTTATAGCCCGACTAATCGTGTTTAGCCTTACATTTACTTTCCGCCAATCAAATAGGAGGTAACATGGGGACCTATTTCCCGTACAATGGTGGTGTGAAAATCTGCCACTGAGCGATTCTGATTTTGGTGTTGTCTGACATCCCTCACTATTTCTTTTGGCTATAATTTGTTAATTCCTAGACTATTTGCGTAACGTTTAACATATTCTTTGTCAGCAAGTCCTAAGGAACCCAAATATATAAATTTAATGGGGCTAAGGGGCTGCGTTCAAAATATGTATTTTCTTCTACCTCCCGTTCACTTCGATCGATGTGGTGTCTGGGTACTGTAATGTTTTCAAACGTAAACCAGTATAATGTCATGTTTCCTAATAAGCGTTTTTCCGGTTTTTAAAACCTAACTCTCGTATGGGTAGTGTTTTTTTATCACTGTCGATTTGAAAAAAGCTAGTGCTTGTGGCCTTACACGCGTGATGGTAGTAATTGTATAGCGAGACGCGTGTTAGTGTATAAAATGACATGAATGGAATATTAATATAGGTCAGCTTGCGTATCTCAAGGTTTTTCTTAGAAAGGCAGTACACGTTTTATTGAAGAAAGCGTGTAGTGATGCAGTAGGCTTTTACTATCAACGTGAAACGTTACAATTTGCAGACGAAGTAGAAAACAAGGGGGATTTCGAGTACAGTCATTGTGACAGCACTGTTCTTTACCATTCTTCTTTCCTTTTATTGAAGTTATTTGTTAGGCTTTACATTTACTTTTTAATTTATATATGTGGATTAGAATTTCACACGACAAATTCTCCCCACTTGAAACAGACGTTATATGTCAGTCTATAATTCTATATACACATAGAGAAATTTATTATTATTCCTGGGGTTTAGGGTGATTCTCATCACACGGATGGCGGCTTAAAAAATCCGCTCCCAGATTTGTTTTTCCACTTATATACTCTATGCTAAACTCAAATGGCTGCATCAATAATGACCAACGGAGTAATCTAGAATTTTCATGTCTAGCCTGTGCTAGAAACGACAAAGGTTTGTGATCCGTTTGCAACTTAAATGCCTTCCCATACAGATAAATATTGAATTTCTTTATCGCCCATATTACTGCAAGACATTCCTTTTCGCTAGTTGAGTAATTGGTTTCAGCTTTATTCAACTTTCTGCTAGCATATGCCACTGGGCTTAATTCCCCATCCAATGCATCTGATTTCTGTAGCAGAGTTGCACCTAACCCAATATTACTGGCATCTGTCCTTACTATGAATTCTTGACTTAAGTCAGGTAATTTCAAAATAGGTTTACTTGTGAGCTTTTCCTTCAATTCTTGGTAAGCCATTTCACATTGTGGTGTCCATGTAATTCGATCTGGATTTCCCTTACGTGTCAAATCAGTTAACGGTGCACATATGGAATTAAAGTTTTTGATATACTTTTGGTAGAAACCACATAATGAGACAAAGGATCTCACGTCTTTCTTGGTTTGTGGTCTCGGGGCTTTCTTTAGTTTCTCTAAATTCTTGGGGTCAGGGGTCATGTTTCCCTGATAAACTGTGTGTCCCAAGAATTCCAATTCTTTACATCCAACGCAACATTTGGTTGGTCGGGCTGTTAAATTCGCTTCCCTAAGTCGATTAAACAGCATGTTCAGAGAGTCAATGTGTTCCTCAAATGTTTCTGTTGCTATAAGGATATCATCCATGAAATTTGTGATACATGGATTATTCAGAGGGTCCAATAATTTTCTCATCATTCTAGAGAAGACACTAGGCGCATTCTTCAATCCAAATGGCAATCTGTTAAACTCATAGTGTCCTTCTGAGGTACTAAAAGCTAGGTATGGTCTAACCTCAGGCTTTACTGGAATCTGATAGTATCCTTTACTCAGATCCACTTTTGAGAAATATTTAGCTTTATTTAGTCTGGCAAACAACTGATTTGTATCCGGCAATGGATCCACCTGTCCTTCTGTAATAGCATTCAGTCTCCTGTAATCTATACAGAGTCTATGTTCTCCAGAGGGCTTCCTTAAGAGTACAACACTGGAACTATACGAAGATTCACTGTGTGAAATAATTCCTTCCTTCAACAAATAGTCTATCTCTTCCTTCAAAGCTTTCTCCTTAGCAAAAGGAATCGAATAGGGTTTCATACAGACAGGTGTGGGGTCTATCAGTTTCATATCATATTCCAATAGGTTTGTATGCCCTGGTCGGTCTGTTAACACCTCTGTATGATTATCTAGAACCTGTTGCACTCTCTCTTTCTGAGTTTTCGTTAAATGTGTACTGATTTTCACCTGTGCCGCTGTCTCACAGGGGTGTAATGGATATTCAAATGATGAAAGTGGTTCCTTTTTCATCTCCATGGCAATGGACAAGGTCAACAAGTGTGTCTCTTCCTGATGTTCTCTTTCCAAATATTTCTTCAGGAGATTCACATGATAGATTTTTTCTTTCCCCTTCTTATCTATCTTATAATTTGTTCTAGACACCTTCTCTATAACTGTATATGGACCTTGCCATCCAATTTGTAACTTATTCTGACTACCGGGTAGAAGAAGCAGTACCTTCTCTCCCACAGCCAAATCTCTGTCTTTAGCTTTCCTGTTATAATAGGCAGCATGTTTCTTCCTGGCTTGTTTCAAATTTTCATTGGCAAGTTTCCAGCCAGTTTTTAAACGAGTGGTCAGCTCATTCACATATTGGTATGAGGATGTAATATTTTCCTCTGCCTTTTCATCAGTCCACGTTCTTAACAGCGTTACATATGGACTTTTAATTTTGTGGACCTATTTGTCCATGCACCGGTATGGTCTCTTCCACTAGAAGCGTTATAGTGATGATTTTTCTTCCCAGAATTTTCATGCACAAAACGACCGCTACCAATTCTTCTCTTGGGGCTGTCTCCCCACTTAAAATTCTTGATGAAAGATTTCCTCTCTACATCCTCTTCCTCCAGTTTATTTAAGTCCGATTGAGGGATTTTCGGCTTATCCTGGGGTAAGACATCTCTTTGCACTCTCCGCATAGTGGCCATTGTAAAACAGTTAATTGAAGCTTGTCCGTGAAAAGGGGCTTCCCATTCCCTTTGGTCCACTTTATCAAATTTATTTCTCTTTTTATTATCAGGCCTAATTTTGCCCCGTGGCGTGTCCAGGTCCTGATCAATGTTCCCACTTGTGGGTGTTCCCTCATGTGCTATGCTACACCTTTCTACGAAATTCTCAATGTCCCATCTTGCCTTGGGCCAATAATAATTGTGAGCCACCTTTTGGATGATGGTACTATTTTTTCATGGTCCCCATCTGGTTTCACATGTAGGCTCCTTATTAAGTCTGCCCTATATCTTTTAGGAAGTACCAGCTGTCCCTGACCTTTGGATCTAGCTCCAGTCTTCCTATACATCAACTTGTTTTTCATGTAAAAATCTCCCTTGCCTGGAGTTGTATGACCAATTGACAATTTCCTGAAACAAGGCTTGAGTGTCTTATCCCCAGCCTGTGCCTTCCTCATCTCTTCTGGAGTGGTATTTAACAGAATATCCTCCTCCTGTCTTGAGGTCGACCTGACCTGAAGGGTGGCCATAACTATAGGGTTCCTTCTGCAACGGTCAGTGTCATGATTGTTCATCTTACAATTTTTACACCACCTTTTCCTTGGTTGAAAGATTTTCTTTCATCATATTTCCTTTCATCGAATTGTGGGGTTTTATTTTTATTGTCATACCGTGGCCTATCAAATTGGTGCTTACCTTTGTTTTGATCTCTAGGATCAAATTTATTAAAGTTCTGTGGTGCCCTAAAATTTTCTACCTGTTTCTTTTTATTACCTGATACCTCTGCCTGAGCCGCTTGATACCTTTCTGCAACATTTAGCAACTCACCCAGCCTCTCTGCACCTTGTTCCATGAGAAACTTTCTCAGGTCTGGAGCCATGGACTCTCTTAATTGTTCTATAAGGACCATTTCCTTAAGATCTTGGGTTTTCCCCAGAGAAGTCCATTTCTCCAAGTATGTCTCTAACCGTGCAGAGAACTGGTGATAGGTTTCACCTGACAGTAGTTTAGCATTCCTAAATTTTTTCCTATAAAATTCTGCGTTCTTTTCATATCTTAACAAAAGAGCCTGCTTTAGCATGTCATAATTTTCCTGATCACCTCTGCTCATTTTGGCAAAAACTTCATAAGCTGCCCCACGAAGACCTTGAGATAACTTTAAGCTCCACCTTTCTCTCTCTAACCCATATGTGGTAGCTAATAGTTCATATCTATTTAGATAGCTCTCAATATCATCGTCTTTCTCAACAAAATGATCTAAATGAAAATTCATAGCTGAGGTTGAGGCTCCCTGGCTAGCAGTGGCATCAGAGGTAAAGGGACTGGCACCATTTTCAGGAGCATGGCCTTGAAACTCAAACTCCCTTAGTCGTAACTCATGTTCCCTTTGTAATCTTTTATCTTCTGCTTCCCTTTCTGCAGCTAATCGCTTGTCTTCCCTTTCTGCAGCCTGTCTTCTTTCCTCGGCTTCCCTTTCTGCAGCTAATCTTTTGTCTTCTCTTTCTGCCTCCAATTTCTTAGCCTCAGCCTCAATCTGCAACCTCTTAGTCTCAGCCTCAGCCTCAAATTGTAACTTCTTAATTTCCTTTTCAGCCTCTAACCTCTTATCTTCGGCCAATCTTTCAGATTCTAGTTTTCTTTCGGCCTCTTTTTCTAATCTTCTTTCTTCCCGTTCAATATATTTGTCACATTCAGCAGTGACATAAGCAATCATAATTTGCCCGTCCATTCCTAACTCTTTCGCAGTCTGTACAGCAGCAGATCGAAATTTGGCCAGGTCCGCCATTTTCTAACAGGTAAATGTAGATAATGTCTAACTAAACAATACACTCTGATATTACTTATCCAAAGACACCACAGGCACTGAGAGCTCAACGTTATTTATTTCCACCCAAGGATACCTTTTAATTCTTATTATTCCCAATATCTATAACAGGAGAAAGTTCAATATCCCTGGAGCGAGACCCCAATATATGTGGTAAAGTGGGATGTTATAAATATTTATAGGGGACTTAGTGTACTGACTGAGATCAGCTGTGAAGGTATCTGTATCTAATAGGTGTAGTGTTTTACAGATAACCTTACTTGCTACCACATTTATACCTCAGTCAGAATTATTCTGGAATATTGTGATGACTACGTTAAATGTCTAGGGTTATGTAAATGATGAAGTGTAAGTCACAACAACAACAGACAGATAAACAATTTAATTTATTCCACCACACTTGACAACACTGTGACACTCACACACATTTAACACTCTATAAGACTATCTTAAATGAGTCACTGGTAAAGTTTCAAATATTTATGTATTAATTACTTTCACTATTATATATGTCCTGATTCAACTACAAAGTGAACCAGGAATCACAATCAATTGTAATCACAATTTATATATACATAATTTATAAATATGAACCTTGTAGTGACATATTTTATTAATATTATCCTATGTGTGTCAGTTGTGTAGTAGTACTATGAGGTAATACTGGTTTTGTTTTTCAAGCTATGTTGTTATTTGTCATCATGACTTCAAGTGTTTGTTTATCTGGGAAATAGTATGGGGAAAAAGTTCACAGTTCCTGTCAATTTAAACAAGGTATTGTCCCTCTTTTTTATTAAAATGTCAATTTTTGAGGGGACACATAATGTTGAGCTCCACTGGCCACAGAGGCTTAACTTTCGTGATGGTGGCAGGAAAAGACTCCTCTGCTCGATTGCTCCCCTGTGTTTTGGAGACACCTCACTAGTCGCTATCTGGACCCAGGAGTATGCTGTCAGCCTCCAGATTCAGCAAAGCTCAGACCAGGTGCTGCTCAATAACTTAGGACCACAGTCCCTGAAACAAGAAGGTTGTACCTCCTACTTCATAACTAATTTTTAATCTATTTCCAGACTGAACACAATACATAACAAACACTGAGTTCAGAGCGGTAGGCCAACTGTCAGCTTCATCTGAAATAATTTACACCAGTATACTCCTCCCTAATGGTTACTACGCCTCTGCAATTCCAGCATTATTTCTTTCTAGTCAATAAGATAGGTGTCAGTGTACTGTTTGGCAATTCCATGTAGTTTTACTTTCCTCCGACACCTGTTCAGGTTGGAGCACTATATAGGCTTTGCCTCATGTTCGCTACTGAACCACACACATATACAGACATAAATTATCAATTTACATTCAAGGATATCAAATATTTCAAGCTTACCACAATTCATGGAAATAATACAGAATTACGTTGACTGGCAATGAATAGGCACAAAATCCGATCTGCCGATGTCCCAGGCTTTTATTTAGAAAAATATGCGCTGGCGCTCAACGCACTGGTTCTTTAGTAAGTTTATTTGAAAATGTGGTGCTGAACTAACGCTTCAAATTGCCTATATTGGCGGGTCTAACCAATCGAGCCATGTTTACACAAGCGTTTGAAAAAAAGTACTCCTACTCACGTTTCCCTAACAACAAAGAATCAATATTTATAGCCCGACTAATCGTGTTTAGCCTTACATTTACTTTCCGCCAATCAAATAGGAGGTAACATGGGGACCTATTTCCCGTACAATGGTGGTGTGAAAATCTGCCACTGAGCGATTCTGATTTTGGTGTTGTCTGACATCCCTCACTATTTCTTTTGGCTATAATTTGTTAATTCCTAGACTATTTGCGTAACGTTTAACATATTCTTTGTCAGCAAGTCCTAAGGAACCCAAATATATAAATTTAATGGGGCTAAGGGGCTGCGTTCAAAATATGTATTTTCTTCTACCTCCCGTTCACTTCGATCGATGTGGTGTCTGGGTACTGTAATGTTTTCAAACGTAAACCAGTATAATGTCATGTTTCCTAATAAGCGTTTTTCCGGTTTTTAAAACCTAACTCTCGTATGGGTAGTGTTTTTTTATCACTGTCGATTTGAAAAAAGCTAGTGCTTGTGGCCTTACACGCGTGATGGTAGTAATTGTATAGCGAGACGCGTGTTAGTGTATAAAATGACATGAATGGAATATTAATATAGGTCAGCTTGCGTATCTCAAGGTTTTTCTTAGAAAGGCAGTACACGTTTTATTGAAGAAAGCGTGTAGTGATGCAGTAGGCTTTTACTATCAACGTGAAACGTTACAATTTGCAGACGAAGTAGAAAACAAGGGGGATTTCGAGTACAGTCATTGTGACAGCACTGTTCTTTACCATTCTTCTTTCCTTTTATTGAAGTTATTTGTTAGGCTTTACATTTACTTTTTAATTTATATATGTGGATTAGAATTTCACACGACAAATTCTCCCCACTTGAAACAGACGTTATATGTCAGTCTATAATTCTATATACACATAGAGAAATTTATTATTATTCCTGGGGTTTAGGGTGATTCTCATCACACGGATGGCGGCTTAAAAAATCCGCTCCCAGATTTGTTTTTCCACTTATATACTCTATGCTAAACTCAAATGGCTGCATCAATAATGACCAACGGAGTAATCTAGAATTTTCATGTCTAGCCTGTGCTAGAAACGACAAAGGTTTGTGATCCGTTTGCAACTTAAATGCCTTCCCATACAGATAAATATTGAATTTCTTTATCGCCCATATTACTGCAAGACATTCTTTTTCGCTAGTTGAGTAATTGGTTTCAGCTTTATTCAACTTTCTGCTAGCATATGCCACTGGGCTTAATTCCCCATCCAATGCATCTGATTTCTGTAGCAGAGTTGCACCTAACCCAATATTACTGGCATCCGTCCTTACTATGAATTCTTGACTTAAGTCAGGTAATTTCAAAATAGGTTTACTTGTGAGCTTTTCCTTCAATTCTTGGTAAGCCATTTCACATTGTGGTGTCCATGTAATTCGATCTGGATTTCCCTTACGTGTCAAATCAGTTAACGGTGCACATATGGAATTAAAGTTTTTGATATACTTTTGGTAGAAACCACATAATGAGACAAAGGATCTCACGTCTTTCTTGGTTTGTGGTCTCGGGGCTTTCTTTAGTTTCTCTAAATTCTTGGGGTCAGGGGTCATGTTTCCCTGATAAACTGTGTGTCCCAAGAATTCCAATTCTTTACATCCAACGCAACATTTGGTTGGTCGGGCTGTTAAATTCGCTTCCCTAAGTCGATTAAACAGCATGTTCAGAGAGTCAATGTGTTCCTCAAATGTTTCTGTTGCTATAAGGATATCATCCATGAAATTTGTGATACATGGATTATTCAGAGGGTCCAATAATTTTCTCATCATTCTAGAGAAGACACTAGGCGCATTCTTCAATCCAAATGGCAATCTATTAAACTCATAGTGTCCTTCTGAGGTACTAAAAGCTAGGTATGGTCTAACCTCAGGCTTTACTGGAATCTGATAGTATCCTTTACTCAGATCCACTTTTGAGAAATATTTAGCTTTATTTAGTCTGGCAAACAACTGATTTGTATCCGGCAATGGATCCACCTGTCCTTCTGTAATAGCATTCAGTCTCCTGTAATCTATACAGAGTCTATGTTCTCCAGAGGGCTTCCTTAAGAGTACAACACTGGAACTATACGAAGATTCACTGTGTGAAATAATTCCTTCCTTCAACAAATAGTCTATCTCTTCCTTCAAAGCTTTCTCCTTAGCAAAAGGAATCGAATAGGGTTTCATACAGACAGGTGTGGGGTCTATCAGTTTCATATCATATTCCAATAGGTTTGTATGCCCTGGTCGGTCTGTTAACACCTCTGTATGATTATCTAGAACCTGTTGCACTCTCTCTTTCTGAGTTTTCGTTAAATGTGTACTGATTTTCACCTGTGCCGCTGTCTCACAGGGGTGTAATGGATATTCAAATGATGAAAGTGGTTCCTTTTTCATCTCCATGGCAATGGACAAGGTCAACAAGTGTGTCTCTTCCTGATGTTCTCTTTCCAAATATTTCTTCAGGAGATTCACATGATAGATTTTTTCTTTCCCCTTCTTATCTATCTTATAATTTGTTCTAGACACCTTCTCTAGAACTGTATATGGACCTTGCCATCCAATTTGTAACTTATTCTGACTACCGGGTAGAAGAAGCAGTACCTTCTCTCCCACAGCCAAATCTCTGTCTTTAGCTTTCCTGTTATAATAGGCAGCATGTTTCTTCCTGGCTTGTTTCAAATTTTCATTGGCAAGTTTCCAGCCAGTTTTTAAACGAGTGGTCAGCTCATTCACATATTGGTATGAGGATGTAATATTTTCCTCTGCCTTTTCATCAGTCCACGTTCTTAACAGCGTTACATATGGACTTTTAATTTTGTGGACCTATTTGTCCATGCACCGGTATGGTCTCTTCCACTCGAAGCGTTATAGTGATGATTTTTCCTCCCAGAATTATCATTCACAAAACGACCGCTACCAATTTTTCTTTTGGGGCTTTCTCCCCACTTAAAATTCTTGATGAGAGATTTCCTCTCTACATCCTCTTCCTCCAGTTTGTTTAAGTCCGATTGAGGGATTTTCGGCTTATCCTGGGGTAAGACATCTCTTTGCACTCTCCGCATAGTGGCCATTGTAAAACAGTTAATTGAAGAAGCTTGTCCGTGAAAAGGGGCTTCCCATTCCCTTTGGTCCACTTTATCAAATTTATTTCTCTTTTTATTATCAGGCCTAATTTTGCCCCGTGGCGTGTCCAGGTCCTGATCAATGTTCCCACTTGTGGGTGTTCCCTCATGTGCTATGCTACACCTTTCTACAAAATTCTCAATGTCCCATCTTGCCTTGGGCCAATAATAATTGTGAGCCACCTTTTGGATGATGGTACCTATTTTTTCATGGTCCCCATCTGGTTTCACATGTAGGCTCCTTATTAATTCTGCCCTATATCTTTTAGGAAGTACCAGCTGTCCCTGACCTTTGGATCTAGCTCCAGTCTTCCTATACATCAACTTGTTTTTCATGTAAAAATCTCCCTTGCCTGGAGTTGTATGACCAATTGACAATTTCCTGAAACAAGGCTTGAGGGTCTTATCCCCAGCCTGTGCCTTCCTCATCTCTTCTGGAGTGGTATTTAACAGAATATCCTCCTCCTGTCTTGAGGTCGACCTGACCTGAAGGGTGGCCATAACTATAGGGTTCCTTCTGCAACGGTCAGTGTCATGATTGTTCATCTTACAATTCTTACACCACCTTTTCCCTTGGTTGAAAGATTTTCTTTCATCATATTTCCTTTCATCGAATTGTGGGGTTTTATTTTTATTGTCATACCGTGGCCTATCAAATTGGTGCTTACCTTTGTTTTGATCTCTAGGATCAAATTTATTAAAGTTCTGTGGTGCCCTAAAATTTTCTACCTGTTTCTTTTTATTACCTGATACCTCTGCCTGAGCCGCTTGATACCTTTCTGCAACATTTAGCAACTCACCCAGCCTCTCTGCACCTTGTTCCATGAGAAACTTTCTCAGGTCTGGAGCCATAGACTCTCTTAAATCAGCTTATCCTGGGGTAAGACATCTCTTTGCACTCTCCGCATAGTGGCCATTGTAAAACAGTTAATTGAAGCTTGTCCGTGAAAAGGGGCTTCCCATTCCCTTTGGTCCACTTTATCAAATTTATTTTTCTTTTTATTATCAGGCCTAATTTTGCCCCGTGGCGTGTCCAGGTCCTGATCAATGTTCTCACTTGTGGGTGTTCCCTCATGTGCTATGCTACACCTTTCTACGAAATTCTCAATGTCCCATCTTGCCTTGGGCCAATAATAATTGTGAGCCACCTTTTGGATGATGGTACTATTTTTTCATGGTCCCCATCTGGTTTCACATGTAGGCTCCTTAAGATCTTGGGTTTTCCCCAGAGAAGTCCATTTCTCCAAGTATGTCTCTAACCGTGCAGAGAACTGGTGATAGGTTTCACCTGACAGTAGTTTAGCATTCCTAAATTTTTTCCTATAAAATTCTGCGTTCTTTTCATATCTTAACAAAAGAGCCTGCTTTAGCATGTCATAATTTTCCTGATCACCTCTGCTCATTTTGGCAAAAACTTCATAAGCTGCCCCACGAAGACCTTGAGATAACTTTAAGCTCCACCTTTCTCTCTCTAACCCATATGTGGTAGCTAATAGTTCATATCTATTTAGATAGCTCTCAATATCATCGTCTTTCTCAACAAAATGATCTAAATGAAAATTCATAGCTGAGGTTGAGGCTCCCTGGCTAGCAGTGGCATCAGAGGTAAAGGGACTGGCACCATTTTCAGGAGCATGGCCTTGAAACTCAAACTCCCTTAGTCGTAACTCATGTTCCCTTTGTAATCTTTTATCTTCTGCTTCCCTTTCTGCAGCTAATCGCTTGTCTTCCCTTTCTGCAGCCTGTCTTCTTTCCTCGGCTTCCCTTTCTGCAGCTAATCTTTTGTCTTCTCTTTCTGCCTCCAATTTCTTAGCCTCAGCCTCAATCTGCAACCTCTTAGTCTCAGCCTCAGCCTCAAATTGTAACTTCTTAATTTCCTTTTCAGCCTCTAACCTCTTATCTTCGGCCAATCTTTCAGATTCTAGTTTTCTTTCGGCCTCTTTTTCTAATCTTCTTTCTTCCCGTTCAATATATTTGTCACATTCAGCAGTGACATAAGCAATCATAATTTGCTCGTCCATTCCTAACTCTTTCGCAGTCTGTACAGCAGCAGATCGAAATTTGGCCAGGTCCGCCATTTTCTAACAGGTAAATGTAGGTAATGTCTAAATAAACAATACACTCTGATATTACTTATCCAAAGACACCACAGGCACTGAGAGCTCAACGTTATTTATTTCCACCCAAGGATACCTTTTAATTCTTATTATTCCCAATATCTATAACAGGAGAAAGTTCAATATCCCTGGAGCGAGACCCCAATATATGTGGTAATGTGGGATGTTATAAATATTTATAGGGGACTGTTAAATCACGTTTATTTTGTTAAATGCCGTGAATGTCCACCAGTTGATAAATGTAGATGTTGGGACTGGTGTAGTAAAGTGTAACGATTGTCAACTCATTAAACCCAGCACAGTTTTGGTCATACAGGTCATCTTGTCCTGGAACGTGATGAGGCTCCGACAAGAATGTGAGTGTAGACAATGAGTGTGTATATGAATGTCAGAACGCGAATGGTAGAATGATTCGATAGAGTTGACAGGTTGGTAGTACATCACTCATACTCACACTGTTCGAATTCAAGAAGTACTGGAACTACGGTGGTCTTTTTATAACATTTAATGAGACGCACACTTGGACAGTACGTGTATGGTTACAGGAACAAATGTCGACATAGACAGCATAATGTTGATCACAGGAATATCATCTTAAGTTAGCATTCATGCTTGGCAAATATCATAATGGAGCATTCGTAAATAAGCATTCAGAGTTCCATCATGTAAATCATCTGGCTTTACTGACTGGGCACGTCAGACCATAACCAATATATAGGAAGGCTCCTAGACCTAACCTCGTCTAGCGAATATCCCTTCACGTAAAGTTCAATATATATATTTTTCATAAAGATATAGGAATCCCAGACATGGGTTCTCACATGTAGCAGTGATCTCTTGGTTCATCGAGCGATAGTACAGGCATCCCTTTTTCTCACTCGATAAATACAAAGTATATGGATTTCAACATGGCTGTGCTTCTCTCGTGAGCTTCACTCACTATTGGATACAGACCAAAATTGGTCATTCGTTAAATGTCCTCATTTCTTCATAGCTTCTATCATAGAGGTAATTGAATAATATCATATAATCTAGTGCTGATACATAGGAATGTCATCTTCCTTTGAATAAATATTCTTTTCAAAAGTACCACTGTGCATCTGCTTATCGACAACGATGGCGAAGCCCAAGTTCATAATAAATTGTGGTTTTACCTTTCTATGCGAAATATAACTTTGCCATTCCTTGGCAAAAGAGAATAAACACTGGGGTAAAGTACATACAACATGTCTAAATGACTATCACTTTTCCCCATTTACTTATAGATCACTTTTTCGGCGATAAGCCGGCTACAACAAAATTCGACATCCCGACAGGATGACAGCCATGAATCACACCCCCTGCTAGCGATACTTCCGCTGCATAGCCTTTGACCTTTTCTAGCGACAACCAACATAGTTCGACTTAGAAATGTAAAGATATCCATATATAAGACAGACTCGTCCTACTCATACAAACACTACGTATAAATTCAGGCCATAGATATACTGAAGCAAGAACAATCTATTCCTACCCAGGCAAAGAATAAATCGCAGTAGGCCTAGATTCGTCCGCGGAGTCCGATCGAAGATGACGGAACTCCTTTCAAGGGAAGTAACTCAAAAATGACTTCTCCTTAAGCACTTAAAAAGGAAATACTTTGTTTACAAAATATTTGCGAACATAATAAGTATATAAATGTATTATATTGCAAGATAGTAAAGATTGCACTTTACAGTCTTACCACACCTCCCGGGAAAAAAAAATAAAAATTTTTTTTTTAAATACATCTAGGAGCAACGTAGAATAGGCTCACAACGCAAGAATACTGCGCAGATGAAAATATCAGGAATAACTATAATTCCTAATATGACCGGTGAGAATATATCTCAAAATCTGAGAGAAATTGTTTCTCTACGAATAAATGTTTCCAGGAAGGTGTGATGTACGTATAATACAATTCTGGTAATTATACAATGCATACCAAAAATTCACACTATAATCTTAAATTTATGATTTATGAAGAAACAATCATCAAAGAACAGCGGTGAATAAACATCAATAAACCGCTAAGTAGCGATACCATCATTCTATTATTAAATTACAAATGTGTATCTTAGTAAAGAAACAAAAAATAACTGTTGTAAAGTTATACATATTAAAAAGATCCAATATTTAACAGTTAAGTGGCATCATGTGGGCATCTGGACAGAATGTCCGCCATCACATTTTCTGAACCACGGATAGCTCGTACCGAGAAATGAAAAGGTTGAAGAGCGATTGCGTATCGAGTTGATCTCGAGCTCTTCAAGTTCTTACTTTGGATAGCCGTAAGAGCTTTTTGGTCAGTTTCCACTACGAAATGCGCGCCCAGAAGGAATCTTTGGAGTTTGAGAATTGACCAAACCATTGCCAATAATTCACGGTCTAAAACCGAGTAATTCCTTTCTGCAGCATTAAGTTTTCTGGATATATACATTACAGGATGCAGAGTTCCAGAGTACTCTTGCATTAGTGCCGCTCCAATCCCAGTGGATGAAGCGTCACTACGAAGAACAAATGTCTTATCTGTTGTAGGTAACACTAAAATAGGTGGTGATGAAAACATAGTTTTGATCTTCTCTAGTGAAGATTGGCATTCATGAGACCAGTGAACCATGTTAGGCGACCCTTTCTTTAATAGTGTAGAGAGAGGTGCCATGATAGAGGACAGATTCGGAATGAAACGTCCATAAAATTGTATGAGACCTAAAAGACTTCGCACTTGCTTTTTAGTCCTAGGGATAGAGATGTTAAGTATCTTAGTGATATTATGGTCTTCTGTCTTCAAGAAACCGTGACCTACTCGATGGCCTAAGAAAGCAATTTCGCTAAAGCCAATACAAGCTTTAGATGGTTTTGCTGTCAGGTTATACTCACGCAGAGTTGATAATAATTCAACTAACCCTGAATAGTGATCTTCCCAAGTATCGCTGAAAAGACAGATGTCGTCTAGATAAGCAATGACATCTGACCGATACGATAGGATTCGACGCATCATGCGTACAAATGTAGCTGGTGCGTTCATAAGGCCGAAAGGCATAAAATTCCATTGGAAAAGGCCTCTGGGAGTAGAGAAAGCGGTAAGAGGTTTGGCGCGTTCGGATAATGGAACTTGCCAATATCCTTTAGACAAATCAAGTTTAGTGAAAAAATGCGATTTAGAAAGACGAGTAAGTAGCTCTTCTAGTAAAGGCATAGGTTCAGCATCGAACTTCGTAACTTGATTCAATTTGCGATAGTCAACGCAAAGACGTATGTTATTGTCTTTTTTTCGAACAATAACCATCGGCGAAGAATATGCAGAAGTGGATGGTTCGATTATTTGTAAATCTATCATTTCATCCAACTCCTTTTCAACCTGTGTTTGGAAATGTATAGGGATAGGATAAGGTCTAACCCTAATTGGAGTATGTTCAGTTAGAACAATGTCATGCTCAATGACATGAGTTTGTCCAGGGATGTCAGTGAGGACATCCTGAAATGTTTGTAACATAGACGAAACTTGTCGCCGTTCTCCTAGAGACAAATCAGGAGAAACAGTAACGTCTTTCCATGATTCACTAGAATGAAGTGGGATCATTGGAAGCGGAAGATTAACATCCGAAAAACTTGTTTCCTCATCCTGTATTACAGACAGTGATGAGTAATGACCATGTTTGACATGAGAATCGTCCGTTGCCTGGAAAATAGGCTGTAGATAGTCAGGACGTTCATGGAACTCCGTAAGCATATTGATGTGGAAGGTTTTATGCTTCCCGTTAATATCGACGATGTAGTCAACATCTGAAATTTTCGATATTATATCGTACGGACCTTTCCAACTAATAAGGAGTCTATTTTCACGACAAGGTAGCAAAACAAATGCTTTGTCACCAGGACAAAGTTGTCGTAAAGTTCTCTTCTTATTAGCAAATTGTCTTGCCTTCTGCTTAGCAAATTCAGAAGAGGACGTTGCCAATTTGCATGCTTCGATAATCTTTTGTCTCAGCGCGATGACATACTCGTAAGAAGATTTTGTGTCATCGTCAATATTGTCAGCTGTTATAAGATCATGCAGCAAAGACATTGGGCCGCGCGGTCGCGCGCCAAAGACAAGTTCAAAGGGAGAAAACCCTGTATGTTCATTGGGGACCTCTCTGTACGCGAAGAGGGCCGCGGGTAAAACCCTATCCCAATCTTGAGGATGATCCTCAGTTATCTTCCCTAATAAGTTCTTAAGTGTTCTATTTAGTCGCTCGACCATCCCATTGGACATAGGATGATAGATGCTACTCAAAGATCTCTCTATCTGTAGAGTAGACATTACTTGAGACATGGTATCCGATATCAGTTGGGTGCCATGATCTGATAATATTTCTCCGGGGAATCCCAGCCGAGAAAATATAAGCCAAAGAGCATCTGCAATGTCAGCGGTAGTAATGCTCTTTAGAGGGATAGCCTCTGGCCAACGTGTGCACATGTCTACACACGTTAAGATAAACTGATGTCCTCTAGCAGATTTGATCTTGAATGGACCAATGATGTCTATCGCCATTTTCTGGAATGGACGAATAGGAATATCTGCAGCCTGAATAGGCGCAGCATGACGAGGACCTTTGGATTTGACTTCTTGACATACTTTACAGGATCGACAATAGATCCGTATGTCCTTGTTCACAAAAGGCCAAAAGAAAGCCGCAAGAACTCTTGACTTTGTACGGGAAAAACCCATGTGACCAGCACACTGAGAGTCGTGTGCATGTTGTAAGATCTTAACTCTCAAATTCTTGGGTACAAGAATCTGAGAATGACTTGACTTAGTGGAGTCTTGCACCATACGTACAAGTACGCCATTCTTCATTGTAATCCAAGATTTACAATTTGAATCTTTATTCGGATCACCTTTCGTTACAAGAGTGAAGAATTTCTTAAGAGTCGGATCTTCTTCTTGTTGTTTTATAAACGAGTCACGAGAAATTACCAAGGGATCATCTTGGTTATGCACTTCATTATCTTCAACAGATGAAGTTTCAGGCATATTGAGAGCTTGAGCTCTAGTGACTACCGCATTAGCAGATTGCATATTTTGATTTTCCCAAACGGAAATTTGCTCCGGAGTGCATTCTTTGACTCCGTGAATGCGACCGATGATAAGATCAGCGATCGGATTCGGCAAAAGACATGCGTGTACATCTCCTGTGAAGAAAGGAGTAGCAATCCTAATGATAGCGGTAGAGTATTTCTCTATGGTGCCGCCAAATGTTACGCATTTGACTACTTTGCCTGTAGAATGAGAAGGATCTATGAGTGACTGCCTAACCCCAATAGTTGTGCATCCAGAATCAAAAAGTACTGAGACTGGATTGTCATTTACTAAACCTTTGTGTAAGACAAGAGAACCTCTCCCATCATGCGCGATTGACGCAGGAAGAGCGGGAAGAGGATGCCCACAGCTTAAAGTAGACACTGTGGTTGGCTCAAATAATGTTTTGCATTGGGGGCACTGAGATGCTCTCCCAAAATCAAAAGCGGCACATGCCATATTATTAGAGTCATCATTATCTTTATTTTGTTTATAGGCTTCGTGGGACTCTTGCTGTGCAGAGTTCGCCTGGTAATGAGCTTTATGTTTTTTGAATTGTGCTCTACCTCTGTTATTATTGCCTCTGTACTTATCATTGTTTCCACTATTATAACCCCTACTCGGGTTTGAATCATAGCTCCTTTGGTTACTATCATCATATTCATTATAATGAGTATCTCGGTAATTATGATCTTGTTGTCTCCATGAAGGAAAACTTGGATAGTTTCTAGAATGACTTCCTTTGCGAAAGTTCCTGTAATTATGACCACCCCTGAATCGAGGGCTGTCAGCTCTTCTCCAGGTATTCGAAGAAGAACCCTGAAATGATTGGTTACCTTGGTTCTGATAACTGTAATAGTTACCTTTTTTATTAAACCTATTTTGAGGTCCTTGGAATTTGTGAGAGTGATTAGGGTTGTATGGTGTTGCAGAAGCAACTGGCATACCTTCTTTAACCTTACTGTTGCTAATAGCTACGTCCGGATGTGCAGTGACGTATTGGGTACAATACTGTTCCATTTCTTTTAGAGACTTAGGTTTACGCTCATGTAAGAATTCGAGGAAAGGTTTATTTATACTTGACATAATCTTGTCTCTGAGTATCAAGTCCATAAGGGCTTCATAAGTCTTTTCTGTTTTGGATAGCTCAATCCAACGATCAAATGTAAGACGTGTCCTTGCAATGAATTCTGAGAATTCTACACCTGCCTCAGGCACCATTGTCTTAAACAACTTCCGATAACCCTCTTCAGACAACTGATACTTCTTTAATAAGGCTGCCCTAATAACATCATAGTTATCTTTGTCAGCCTCTTCAACCAAACTTAAACTAGTCAGAGAATCACCTTTCAGATTTTCTGATAACTGGTTAGCATATTGTGATTTGTCCACATTATGGGCTCGACACGAGCGTTCAAATCTATTTAGCCAGAATGTTATGTCATCACTGGAAGGGTTGAACGCTGGTACCTTGACCTTGTAAGTAAAGGGTTTACCATTACCACCAGATGCTTGATTAACATTACTTATGTTTGTTAACTTTAACTTTTCTAACTCAAATGCTAAAAGTTCTTTTTGGTGTTCATGTTCTCTTATTGCTTTTTTCTCTTGAGCTTCAGCTTGTAATCTTTTCTCTTCTGCAGCAGCTTCATCTTTTCTTTTCTCTTTTTCCATTTCCATCTGGAATCTTTTTTCATCAGTCTGTATCTGCAATTTCTTTTGTTCATACTCTCTTTGTAATTTTTTTTCCTCAGCTTCTAATCTTTTCTCCTCAATCAATGCTTTTCTTTCTTCAGCAGCTAATGCTTTGTCATATTGAGCAACTGCCCATTCTTCTAATTGCTGACCAGTCTTATCAAGAGCCTTGCCTTGTGTGATAAAATAATCTAATGTAGACATCTTGTCTAATAAGATCAGTAATTTGCAAAAGTAAATAAATTCACTTTCTTAGTCTTAATCAAAGACCTTGTATGATAACTTTGTAACCTGTGGAAAATAGTACTTAACTATCCCAATCACTGTGGGAAACAAGCCTTACAAAGGTCTTGTATAAATCCTTATATAATAACAGCTATAAGTTGCTGGTTCACTCTATAATATAAGTGCAGTGCACCAGAAATAGTGTTTTATATCATCAACTGTGTACCTTTAGTAATAGCAATTAACTATCAGTTGATTCTTGTACATCAATTTATATGATCAACTATATTTTAAATAGTGTATGTCGATCAGGCACAAAACAAAACAGTTATACAGAAGAACATGAAAACATTTGCGGAAATGAAATAAATCAAATGGGAAAAACAATAAAAGATAAACCGCAAGAGGATAACAAATACAAATAACGCCACAGTATATAAATATAAATTGAGAATAGAACTGAAAGATAGAATAGGGTAGACCAACAAATTACAAACAAATCAAAACAAACTAAAGAACAGAGGAATATTACAAAAACAACAATGAGTACAGTCTTCACAGCTAACACTAATAGCAACAGCTGTCGCAGCAAATTTTCAATCAAGAAAATTGCACCTATAGAAACGCACACATCAGACCCTCTATTACGTGGGATACTCTGTTGTGTGACACCGCCCAACCAAAACAACAACCCGCTGGATACAAACAAATATCACATATAAATATTTAAACATAAATACATAAATGCATAAATAGTATGGCAATATGATGTAAATAGAGTGTTGCAGAAAGAATGTGTTGTAAAGAAGGCTCAGTTACACTGCCTAATAGTACAGTACTGTGGTACTTTATTAAACAAATACTTCTGGTCTAATTATTTTAAATTCAACACAGAAATAGAAGCTCCATCGTTGATGTGAATGATAACAATCGATGTAGGACTTCTCAGTTCAATAACATTTCCTTTCGCAAACACTGTCAAATATTCTCCAGTCCTGATGTGTAATGTTCTATGTTTCAACCAAGCTTGCTGTGTAACACTGTCAGTTGTATGGCAAATGTCCAACGAACCAAATGTCAACAAACGCTGACCTAGTTACTGCATACTCTCGACAGGACAGGTCACGCTGACATCACTGTAGAGTTGTACTGTTGATGTATTTGTGTGTCGTAACAGACCCCAAGGAACGTCTGGTCTCAGTAGTTTACTTCTCAATATGGTCACTGTGCAGGTTGACCCAGGAAGCTGGCACACCAGTTGTTAAATCACGTTTATTTTGTTAAATGCCGTGAATGTCCACCAGTTGATAAATGTAGATGTTGGGACTGGTGTAGTAAAGTGTAACGATTGTCAACTCATTAAACCCAGCACAGTTTTGGTCATACAGGTCATCTTGTCCTGGAACGTGATGAGGCTCCGACAAGAATGTGAGTGTAGACAATGAGTGTGTATATGAATGTCAGAACGCGAATGGTAGAATGATTCGATAGAGTTGACAGGTTGGTAGTACATCACTCATACTCACACTGTTCGAATTCAAGAAGTACTGGAACTACGGTGGTCTTTTTATAACATTTAATGAGACGCACACTTGGACAGTACGTGTATGGTTACAGGAACAAATGTCGACATAGACAGCATAATGTTGATCACAGGAATATCATCTTAAGTTAGCATTCATGCTTGGCAAATATCATAATGGAGCATTCGTAAATAAGCATTCAGAGTTCCATCATGTAAATCATCTGGCTTTACTGACTGGGCACGTCAGACCATAACCAATATATAGGAAGGCTCCTAGACCTAACCTCGTCTAGCGAATATCCCTTCACGTAAAGTTCAATATATATATTTTTCATAAAGATATAGGAATCCCAGACATGGGTTCTCACATGTAGCAGTGATCTCTTGGTTCATCGAGCGATAGTACAGGCATCCCTTTTTCTCACTCGATAAATACAAAGTATATGGATTTCAACATGGCTGTGCTTCTCTCGTGAGCTTCACTCACTATTGGATACAGACCAAAATTGGTCATTCGTTAAATGTCCTCATTTCTTCATAGCTTCTATCATAGAGGTAATTGAATAATATCATATAATCTAGTGCTGATACATAGGAATGTCATCTTCCTTTGAATAAATATTCTTTTCAAAAGTACCACTGTGCATCTGCTTATCGACAACGATGGCGAAGCCCAAGTTCATAATAAATTGTGGTTTTACCTTTCTATGCGAAATATAACTTTGCCATTCCTTGGCAAAAGAGAATAAACACTGGGGTAAAGTACATACAACATGTCTAAATGACTATCACTTTTCCCCATTTACTTATAGATCACTTTTTCGGCGATAAGCCGGCTACAACAAAATTCGACATCCCGACAGGATGACAGCCATGAATCACACCCCCTGCTAGCGATACTTCCGCTGCATAGCCTTTGACCTTTTCTAGCGACAACCAACATAGTTCGACTTAGAAATGTAAAGATATCCATATATAAGACAGACTCGTCCTACTCATACAAACACTACGTATAAATTCAGGCCATAGATATACTGAAGCAAGAACAATCTATTCCTACCCAGGCAAAGAATAAATCGCAGTAGGCCTAGATTCGTCCGCGGAGTCCGATCGAAGATGACGGAATTCCTTTCAAGGGAAGTAACTCAAAAATGACTTCTCCTTAAGCACTTAAAAAAGGAAATACTTTGTTTACAAAATATTTGCGAACATAATAAGTATATAAATGTATTATATTGCAAGATAGTAAAGATTGCACTTTACAGGGACTTAGTGTACTGACTGAGATCAGCTGTGAAGGTATCTGTATCTAATAGGTGTAGTGTTTTACAGATAACCTTACTTGCTACCACATTTATAACTCAGTCAGAATTATTCTGGAATATTGTGATGACTACGTTAAATGTCTAGGGTTATGTAAATGATGAAGTGTAAGTCACAACAACAACAGACAGATAAACAATTTAATTTATTCCACCACACTTGACAACACTGTGACACTCACACACATTTAACACTCTATAAGACTATCTTAAATGAGTCACTGGTAAAGTTTCAAATATTTATGTATTAATTACTTTCACTATTATATATGTCCTGATTCAACTACAAAGTGAACCAGGAATCACAATCAATTGTAATCACAATTTATATATACATAATTTATAAATAGGAACTTAGTAGTGACATATTTTATTAATATTATCCTATGTGTGTCAGTTGTGTAGTAGTACTATGAGGTAATACTGGTTTTGTTTTTTCAAGCTATGTTGTTATTTGTCATCATGACTTCAAGTGTTTGTTTAGCTGGGAAATAGTATGGGGAAAAAGTTCACAGTTCCTGTCAATTTAAACAAGGTATTGTCCCTCTTTTTTATTAAAATGTCAATTTTTGAGGGGACACATAATGTTGAGCTCCACTGGCCACAAAGGCTTAACTTTCGGGATGGTGGCAGGAAAAGACTCCTCTGCTCGATTGCTCCCCTGTGTTTTGGAGACACCTCACTAGTCGCTATCTGGACCCAGGAGTATGCTGTCAGCCTCCAGATTCAGCAAAGCTCAGACCAGGTGCTGCTTCAATAACATAGGACCACAGTCCCTGAAACAAGAAGGTTGTACCTCCTACTTCATAACTAATTTTTAATCTATTTCCCGACTGAACACAATACATCACAAACACTGAGTTCAGAGCGGTAGGCCAACTGTCAGCTTCATCTGAAATAATTTACACCAGTATACTCCTCCCTAATGGTTACTACGCCTCTGCAATTCCAGCATTATTTCTTTCTAGTCAATAAGATAGGTGTCAGTGTACTGTTTGGCAATTCCATGTAGTTTTACTTTCCTCCGACACCTTCTGTTCAGGTTGGAGCACTATATAGGCTTTGCCTCATGTTCGCTACTGAACCACACACATATACAGACATAAATTATCAATTTACATTCAAGGATATCAAATATTTCAAGCTTACCACAATTCATGGAAATAATACAGAATTACGTTGACTGGCAATGAATAGGCACAAAATCCGATCTGCCGATGTCCCAGGCTTTTATTTAGAAAAATATGCACTGGCGCTCAACGCACTGGTTCTTTAGTAAGTTTATTTGAAAATGTGGTGCTGAACTAACGCTTCAAATTGCCTATATTGGCGGGTCTAACCAATCGAGCCATGTTTACACAAGCGTTTGAAAAAAAGTACTCCTACTCACGTTTCCCTAACAACAAAGAATCAATATTTATAGCCCGACTAATCGTGTTTAGCCTTACATTTACTTTCCGCCAATCAAATAGGAGGTAACATGGGGACCTATTTCCCGTACAATGGTGGTGTGAAAATCTGCCACTGAGCGATTCTGATTTTGGTGTTGTCTGACATCCCTCACTATTTCTTTTGGCTATAATTTGTTAATTCCTAGACTATTTGCGTAACGTTTAACATATTCTTTGTCAGCAAGTCCTAAGGAACCCAAATATATAAATTTAATGGGGCTAAGGGGCTGCGTTCAAAATATGTATTTTCTTCTACCTCCCGTTCACTTCGATCGATGTGGTGTCTGGGTACTGTAATGTTTTCAAACGTAAACCAGTATAATGTCATGTTTCCTAATAAGCGTTTTTCCGGTTTTTAAAACCTAACTCTCGTATGGGTAGTGTTTTTTTATCACTGTCGATTTGAAAAAAGCTAGTGCTTGTGGCCTTACACGCGTGATGGTAGTAATTGTATAGCGAGACGCGTGTTAGTGTATAAAATGACATGAATGGAATATTAATATAGGTCAGCTTGCGTATCTCAAGGTTTTTCTTAGAAAGGCAGTAAACGTTTTATTGAAGAAAGCGTGTAGTGATGCAGTAGGCTTTTACTATCAACGTGAAACGTTACAATTTGCAGACGAAGTAGAAAACAAGGGGGATTTCGAGTACAGTCATTGTGACAGCACTGTTCTTTACCATTCTTCTTTCCTTTTGGTGAAGTTATTTGTTAGGCTTTACATTTACTTTTTAATTTATATATGTGGATTAGAATTTCACACGACATTGGACTACCATATATATTAAAACATATTATTTCTCAGGAGACACTAAGCTATCCTAATATATGATTTTTATGGTCAGTTTCATTATGGTTTAGATTTTCAGTTTTGTCACTGTCAATCGTCAAATATAACTTTTACACAAGTCGGCCATCTTCCCCCCTCATTCTCTATTACTTTTTTCATTATTCAAATAAACCAACTAGTTTGAGTGACGTCAGAAATACACTACGCGGCGAGAATTTAAACTGTCTGTGTGTTTATATCTGCTGGCTTTGCCCACAGCGTGTATATAGTAAAGGAAACGCGTGCAGAGCGAAGAGGGGTTTTTCAAAACGTTTGGTAGTGTTGGCGTTAATTATTACAGTCGTTTCGTTCTTACTACTGGAAAATGTCCGAGTTACTACTAATGTTAACGTTAAAGTTAACATATTACGTTAATTCAGAACGTAGTTTGGTGTCACACTTCTGGCAGATCGTTAATTATAAGTCTTGCCTCAGTTTCGTGCAGAAGATCGGGCAAGATGTTAAAATGTTAATTGTACGTCTCGAAACCGAAACTAAAAGGCGTGTTAGATTTTACGGCGGGTCATTTTTTTAAGCATTTCCACTGCACAAAAGGCAGCGCTCTACTGGCGTTGAAGATGCCAATAGTCAGACACCTGAGGGCGGTTTTATTTATTATCATAGGACTAAAATCTTACTGAAATTAGCGATGATCTCACAGATTTCGCTACAATCATCATACAGCTCCGCCAGGAACATAGGCCTTCAACAAACGTCTGCCAAGTCTTCCTGTCACGTGCCATCAGCTCAAGGTCTTTCCATGTCTTCTTCATGCCCTTCATGTCTGTCACCAGTTCTCTTTTCCGTATGTTCTGTGGTCTCCTTCTGCCCCCTCTTATCATCTTATGTGTCCTATCTAGCCTTCACTTTCTGTCCTTTTCCTGACGAAGGCCTTGTGGCTGCAACCTTGGCTATTTTCTTTGTCTTTTGTCCTCGTAAGACGAATCACCTTTTCTCGATTTTGTTTTCATACCCATCCTATAGAAAAGTAACGTCACATGTGTGTGTTCTTTATAATTAGAGATCACAGATTGCAATTTTGTTTATAAAATCTCTATTGATAAATAGGACAGTCTGTAACGCGTACACATGTCTTCCAGTGTCGTTAAGTAATTATTTAACCACTTGTACAACAGAAAATCAGTAAAACAGAAGGATCGAAGTGGTGTGACTATGTGGAACTGATGACAAGAACCAGACAAGTCCGGTGGAACAAGAGATGAGAAGAAGACGCTGGCGATGGATAGGACACACGTTGAGGAAACCTGTTGATAGCATTACGAGGCAGTCCTTGTTCTGGAATCCACAGGGAAAGAGAGACAGAGGTAGACCAAAAAAACACGTGGAGAAGAGAGCTAGATACAGAGGTGAAAAAGATGAGGAAAACGTGGAAAGAACTTGAGCGGATGGCACAGGACAGGAAGACTTGGCATGTGTTTGTTGAAGGCCTATGCTCCTTGGGGAGCTAAAGGGTACTGAATGATTGACTGCCACTTCCGGATGTAAACAGTGCATACTAAGAAGCTAAAAAACGAAACTGAACAAGAAACTACCCAAACGTAATAATAATGAGTACTAGAGATAGAAGAGGACAGAATGAGCTAGATATAATCAATAATTAATTAAAATCAAAACATATAATAATAATAATAATAATAATAATAATAATAATAAATTATTAGCGACGGAGAAACAGAAAAATTGAATAAGAGTGGAAAGGGTCAAAATAGAATAGGAGGCTACTTGTCTGTAGCCACGACAGCAGGCAGAATCAGTAACATCTAATGTCACAATTCTAATCTAAGTCAGCAAAAATTAGTACATGCATTCCAGAGAAAAGAAACATATTGAATAATTTGAATTTTACAATCTTATATTTTTCCTCATAATTTAAGTTGAAGCTTTTGTTGAAATTATGTGGGGGGTTTTTTTAGCGTTTGTGAAAACTGCATTATCTACGTACGTTAATTCTGGCTTAGCCACTTCCGTTAAGTCTCTCATAAACGTTCTAAGATCATTCATTATTTCTAGCATATCAACTACCGTAAGTCTCTCTTAAAAGTAGCTTTAAAAGTTTCTAAGTTTATTCATTAATTCTAGCTATCAACTACCGTAAGTCTCTCATAAAAGTAGCATTAAAAGTTTCTAAGTTTATTCATTAATTCTGTCTTATCAACTACCGTAAGTCTCTCATAAAAGTAGCTTTAAAAGTTTCTAAGTTTATTCATTAATTCTAGCTTATCAACTACCGTAAGTCTCTCATAAACGTAGCTTTAAACGTTTCTACGTTTATTCATTAATTCTGTCTTATCAACTACCGTAAGTCTCTCATAAAAGTAGCTTTAAAAGTTTCTAAGTTTATTCATTAATTCTAGCTTATCAACTACCGTAAGTCTCTCATAAAAGTAGCTTTAGACCTGGGTTTCTTAACCTTTTTTTTTTTCTCTGTGCCATAGACCCATTTTATTGTCCGATGAAGATTATGTACCACTTTGATTGTCTGATGAAGGTTATGTACCACTTTGATTGTCTGATGAAGGTTATGTACCACTTTGATTGTCTGATGAAGGTTATGTACCACTTTGATTGTCTGATGAAGGTTATGTACCCCTTTGATTGTCTGATGGAGGTTATGTACCTCTTCATGCAAAACAAATGTATATAAAAGCAAAATAACAAAATGATAAATTTTAAATTTTAGGACAGTGTTTCTCAACCTTTTTGTGTTCACGGCACACTTTTCAATTTTCTGAAAATTTGCGGCACACCTATCTGACCCCGCGTCTGAATAAAAAATTATAGTAATTAAATACACTGATTTGTGGGTACATTAGAATAAAGAAAACTCTCTATTCGATTTTGTTTTAATTGTCTAAAATAATTTGAACATATGTTTTACAACAAACAAAAAAAAGATAAACGAAATTTAATTTGGTCCAAGTAAAAGTACTGTTCTTCGTCCGTGGCTTTTGAACGTTGCTTATGTGCCTCTTGTGTTTTTGTAATATCATGACATTTTGAAGTATACCTATGTTGGGTTCTTTTGTGATTGTAGTTGATAGTAACGATATGCTAGTGGTAGATGTATCAATGACTAGCTTAGACACGCGAATGGTTTCAATGAAAAGTTGTCAAAAGGTTATTCAATCAAATTCCAACGAGTGGTAGGCAATTGGCCAATTCATGACTAGAATCAACTCGTTGTTAAAAGTTATTCAGGTTTATTGACGAATGACAAACGGCAATCAACGACACGATCAAGACAAACGATGAGAGCATCATAATTATAGTTACTGTTGATAATAAAACATTCCTGTAGATTTCTTTATCAATCAAGTCCTTTTCTATCCAAGTGACTAGGATTTCCTAACAGTTGTCATTTGAAATACATTACGGTCATGTCCGTTAACCTTGTTCCAAGGACGTCTGTAACAGTAAACGGATTCATGCTCATGGATGACGCTTCCATATAATACTTGTTTAAATCCCAGACTTTCTCCTTACAATAATCTATACAGTTTGATATAATCCATAAAAGTTCTACACGAAAATACAATCAGGTTAGCGACTTCAGTTGACTAACCTCTCCTACAAAATATGCCACGACCTTGGCATAGGCATTACAAAATATCCGATATTCAAGATATGATCAAATAGTTATCCTTTACTCGTAGGACTTCCCACTACGAAATATTTACAGTGAAGTAAAGATCTCAACTGTTCCATTCTAGGAATCCAATAACATATGGATTCCCGCTAGAATCCAGTGATGATCATCTGTTCCACTTTATTCATAGACGTATTAATATACATGAAGGTTCAAACGAAACTTACGTATAGAACTGCATGTTGGCTTCATCCTGAAGACTCAACAAAATCCTTCAGAACAATTCTTCCATCGAATTGTTCAGAATCAAAATAATAACATACGGGCAGAGAGAGAGTCCATCTTGCCCTTACAACAGCTGACGTCATAATCCCCAACTAGGTTACCCGTGCGCAAAGAGCAACTCATACTCTGCATTGTGCACGTCGGTGCGTGAATAAAACGTACGCACAAATAATATAACTATATCAAGACTGGTGCGTACATTGGCAGGACCGAAGACTACCCCCTTAGGTAAAACGTACGCAACAGCTCCCTTATCACCGGCCCTTAAAAAAAATTAATTCTATTAATTTTTTTTAAAACTAAGTACCCAAGAGAGGTGAGTCAAAACTACATCGACGTCTATGTGCATAAATTATATTCATAAAGTTATACAATATTATAAAAAAGAATATGAAAATGGAAATCAATATAACTGAATGAAAGTATGCATTAAAGCACACATCCACAATCGACCTACTTTGGAACGATGTGGTAAACTACGAAGTAAAAGAAAGTTGAAAATGAAAACCAAAAAAATGATAAAAACATTCAACTAAATTTACAACTCAAACATGTGATTTCAAATGAAAATGAATAGCAACGATGATGATAATAAATGACAAGAGAATCAAAAAATGAAAATGAAAGATGCAAAATGCAGCAAAGCATAATTAAACACGTTAAGAAGCAACACCCGTAATGTTTCTAACATTATGACGGTGGACTAGTTATCTAAACGTGAGAGATAATGTATAATGAGAAGTAAATATAAGTATAAAGAGACACTCACAACTATTCAAGTTAATTAATGTGTACTCTACAAGTAATTAAGTGGCTTAATTGATTTCATCTAATTAAGATAGTTCTTAATTACAAACAAATAACTAATTACTAATTTATTTAAGTAATTGCAATTTTACTCAGTGTTACTGTTCCATTAACACTAGTTAGTAATCGACTAGAATATGTTCTTAATGTTCCATGCAAGATGCAAAGATATTCTTGAATACAGTATGTAGTGTAATATGTTCCATAGAATAATGAATGTCTATGTGTCACTATGAACAGTGTTTCCGTACTAATAAAATGTTACTACACACGAAGTTACGTTATAATCCAAAAGTAAGTATATCCAGGAATTTTTTTGCTGGTACGAATAATTCAGTTCCATACAGAGCACGTATAGAAGTTCAAAAATTGATAATGTACTCAGTTCCTCTTATTATATTTGATTGATTATCTATGAGGACGTTTCAACATCCGGAAGTGGTTTAGGTTCGACCAGTTCGCTTGGACATCTTGACAGACAGTCCGCAAACACATTTTTCACTCCAGGAATCGCTCGAATTTCATAGCTATATGGCTGAAGAGCAATAGCGTATCTGGTTGACTTTGATGATTTAACGTCCTTAGTGTTCAGTGCTGTGAGAGCCTTTTGGTCTGTCTCCACTACAAAGTGGGAGCCCAGTAAGTAACGTTCCAATTTTGTGATTGACCAAACTAACGCGAGCAACTCCTTGTCCAGAACGGAGTATTTCATTTCGCTCGCCGTCAGTTTTCTCGAAACATACATGACTGGAAATAAGGTGCCCGTATATTCCTGCATCAAAACTGCAGCAATGGCGTAAGAAGATGCGTCACTACGAAGAATAAAAGTAAGATCTTTGTTAGGCAACTTCAAAAATGGCGCATTTGAAAAAAATCTTTTTATATAATCTAACGCGATTTGGTGTTCGTTAGTCCACTGGATTATGTTAGCTGTCCCTTTTCTCAGTAAAGAAGAAAAAGGTGCAGTTAAAGTAGACAAATGAGGGATGAATTTAGAATAGAACTGTATTAGTCCTAAAAGAGACCTAACTTGTTTTTTTGTCTTAGGTGCTGAGATGTTTAAGATTTTCGAGACATTACTGTCTTCTGTATACATTAAACCCCGACCTATACGATGACCCAAAAAGGAGATGTCATGAAAACCGACAAATGCCTTAGAAGGTTTCGCTGTTAAGTTATAATCCCGTAGAGTAGAAAGTAAAGCTTTTAATCCCTGAATGTGTTCATCCCAAGAGTTACTGAAAAGACAGATGTCATCTATGTAAGTAATGACATCGGGACGATGAGACAGTACGCGGCGCATCATGCGTACAAAGGTAGCTGGCGCATTCATTAATCCGAATGGCATAAAATTCCATTGGAAAAGTCCCCGTGGCGTCGAGAAAGCGGTGAATGGCTTTGCTTTAGGTGTGAGTGGCACTTGCCAATAACCCTTTGAAAGGTCAAATTTCGAAAAAATGTAGCATGGGATAATTTCTCCAATAAGTCATCTAAGAGAGGTAAAGGTTCCGCATCAAACTTTGTAACTTTGTTTAATTTCCTGTAATCTACGCAAAGACGAATATTGTTGTCTTTCTTTCTAATAATCACCATAGAAGAAGAGTATGGTGATGAAGATGGTTCAATTATATTTAATTGAAGCATCTCATCCAATTCCTTATCAACCTTATCACGAAAGTGTAAAGGGATAGGATATGGGCGCACTCGAATAGGCGTATCGTCAGTCAGAATAATGTCATGTTGGATGACTGACGTATGACCTGGGATGTCAGTGAGGACATCCTCATACGAGTGTAGAATTTTAGAGACTTGCTGACGTTGATCAGCCGAAAGAGTAGATGAAATAGTAACATCATTCCAATTCTCAGTGGAATGAAGTGGCACAACTGGTATTGGCAGTTGTACATCATCGAAAGAAGATTCTTCTTCTTGGATGACTGACAAACTAGAATAGTGTTGAATAGGAGGTGTAGGATCGTCAGTTGCTTGGAATACTGACTGTAGATAATCAGGACGTGAGTAATACTCCTTCAACATGTTAATGTGGAAGGTTTTATGTTTACCATTTACATCAACGATGTAGTCAACATCGGATATTCTTGAGATGATCCTGAAAGGACCTCTCCAAGTAATTAATAGACGATTGTTATGAGCAGGGAGTAAGACAAAAGCTTCGTCACCAGGAATAAGCTGGCGAAGACGTCTATACTTGTTTGCAAATAGACGAGCTTTTTCTTTGGCTTGTTCGGATGATGCAGTAGCTAGTCTACAAGCATCTATGATTCTCTTTCTCAGAGAGATCACATACTCATAAGAGGATTGAGTTTCCTCTTCAATATTCTCTTCAACCAATAAGTCGTGGATTAACGACATCGGGCCACGTGGTTGCATGCCAAAAACAAGCTGGAACGGAGAAAACCCCGTGGCTTGATTTTGCACCTCGCGATACGCGAAGAGAGCGGCGGGTAGGACCCGATCCCAATCCTGAGGGTGATCTTGGGTCATCTTACCCAACAACTGCTTGAGTGTCCTATTTTGACGCTCAATTAACCCATTGGACATCGCATGGTAAATTGAACTAAGTGATCTGTCTATACCTAATGTCTTCATAACTTGAGACATGGATTCAGAAATGAACTGAACCCCATGATCCGATAAGATCTTCCGCGGAAAACCAATGCGTGAGAAGATCAACATTAACGCCTCTGCTACACTGGCAGATGAGGTGTTCTTCAGAGGGATGGCCTCAGGCCAACGAGTGCACATATCAATGCAAGTAAGAATATGCGTATGCCCTCTGGCAGATGGAAGCATCGGACCAATAATGTCGATAGCCATTTTATCAAATGGTCTAATCGGGATGTCCGCAGCTTGAATAGGAGCCGCATGAAATGGGCCCCGTACTTTAACTTCCTGACATATCAAACATGAACGACAATAGAGAGTAATATCTCTATGAACGCCCGGCCAGTAGAATGCAGAAAGCACTCTGGATTTGGTACGTGAAAAACCCATATGGCCCGCGCATTGCGAGTCATGAGCATGTCGCAATATTCGCGATCTCATAGAAGATGGGACTAGAATCTGAGAACATAAGGATGAATCCTTTTCCCGTATCAATCTAACTAAAATCCCATTTTTAAGAATAAAGTCATGTCTAGATTTTGCAAGTTTGTTGCTTGTATTCTTTTTGTTCACATACTGAAAAAATTTTTTTAATGAATCATCATTCTTTTGTAAAGTTGCAAACGACTCCCGTGAAATAGGAGCATCATCATCACAAGTGGTATGAACTGTAGGTTCATATGGTGTATCATGCGACATAATAGTAGCTTGAGCTCTAGTCACTACTGCATTTGCAGCCTGAAAATGTCGCTCTTCCCATGCAGCAATTTGCTGTGGTGTACACTCTGTTATACCATGTATACGACCCAATATGACATCACAAATTGGATTAGGAAGAAGACAGGCGTGGATCTTCCCTGAAAAAAAATGGTGTATTTAAATTAATAATGGCTGTGGGAAACATTTCCACTGTGCCTCCAAAGGTAACGCATTTGACTGTGTGGCCCGTGGCACAACGAGGATCTATCAGCGAAGTCCGTACACCGACCGTGGTACAACCTGAATCAAATAAAAGAGAGCATGGAATATTATTGACAAGTCCTTTGTGAAACTTAAGAGATCCTTGTCCCTGATGTACAGAAGTTGCCGTGCAGACCGCAGGTAGGCTAGGCAAAATGTGTCCGCAGCGCAACGTCGTGATCGCCTTGGGCTGGAAAAGTGTTGAGCATTCTGCACAAGCTGTCACCTGATGACTATCAATAGAACAAGACATGGCATTATGAGCATCAGCACCTTTAACCTGTTCATTGTTAGCCTGAGTATCACTTAAAGCGACATTAGAATGTCTACGTGTCTGGCTCGACGATCTATCTCTTCGTCGCGATCTGTTCTGATTATTTGCATTAAAATTGCCCCAATTGTCATTCCTGCTCGCGTTAAAATTTTGATGAGTACGATAATTAGTATAATTACCATTATAATGTTGGTTAAATGTTTTATTCAACGAACCTTGTCTATTTTGTGGAACCTGAGATTTTGATCGCCAGTTTTGTTTATTATTATACCCTTGATTATGTTTGAAATTATTGTTACCAAAATCTCGCGATCTATGAGCTTGGTTCCAAGAAACATTGAATGGAGCAGATTGTTGGAATTGCTTCCCCTTATAAAAATTACCATTGTTGAAATTCTCATTATTTCCCTTATTAAAGTATCTGTCGTTACTCAATGAACGATTTCGTGAAAAATTATTTTGTTGTACGGCAAAAGCAACTGGCAATTCACTTTTAATCTGAGCATTACTTAGATCCATGGATGGGTGAGCAGTGCAGAAATTTTTAGAATGTTCTTCTAGATCTTTCATAGATAAAGGTTTCCGTTCGTGCAAAAATGCAAGAAATGCTGGATTTACTGACGATAGCACCTTATCGCGCAGTAGTAAATCGAAAAGACCTTCATACGACTTTTCTATCTTGGATAATTCGATCCATCTTTCTAGTGTTAGCCGTATTTGGGAAAGAAAATCACAAAAGTTCTTCCCTGATTGCGGTAGCAAAGTCCGAAAACGTAATCGGTATTCATTTTCTGTCATTTGGAATTTTCGGAGAAGTGAAGCTCGAAGAGCGTCATAATTATTCTTATCATTAATACTGGTGGTATGATAAACCGCCAAAGCATCTCCCGTAAGCAATCTGGATAAATATGTAGAATATAGTGATTTATCCACATTGTAAGACCTACAGGTGGCCTCAAACCTATCCAAAAAAAAATATCACGTCGTCAGACGGGGGGTTAAATTTAGGTAATTTTAGGTGAATTTCCTTAAAATTATCATGCCTGGATGAAGCTTGGCCTTCGAAAGTTCTCTGCGAATTAGCTTCTTGAGTTAACCTAATTCTATCATATTCCAATTCGGCAAGTTTCAAATCATGCTGACGTTTCTTATCATTCTCTTCTGTCTCAAGCTGAAGTCTTTTTACATTTTGTTCAGCTATTAATCTTCTTTCTTCCATTTCCTTTTGTTTAACTTCCATTTCCTTTTGTTTAACTTCCATTTCCTTTTGTTTAACTTCCATTTCAATCTTAAGTTTATCTGCAGCCTCCAATCTTTTCTGTTCTGCCTCACGCAGAAATCGTTTCTCTTCTAATTCATCTGCTAATCTCATTTTTTTCTCATTCTCCTCAGACTCAATCCGTTTTTGATCTGCCTCAAATTGAAGTTTTTCTAGTCTTAAAGTTTCTAACTTTCTCTGTTCAGCTTCTGTTTCTTGAGCTTTCCTATATTCTGAAAGTGCGAATGTTTTTGCCTCATCAGGAGCCATCTGA
Organism: Oreohelix idahoensis; assembly: GCA_024509875.1. Taxonomy (NCBI): domain Eukaryota; kingdom Metazoa; phylum Mollusca; class Gastropoda; order Stylommatophora; family Oreohelicidae; genus Oreohelix; species Oreohelix idahoensis. The sequence continues at coordinate 353,687 of JAMPIV010009982.1, read as the reverse complement.
AGGGCTTTTGCTTGCTTAATGAAATAATCCAGTGAATACATTATGCTTTATAAGTAGTAACTATACTCTTAATTTCTAAATATGATAATTAATTAATGTAAATTAATTAACCTTGTTAATGCACCGAATGGTCTTCGTTCCTGTCCTAGAACGGTATATCATACTCATATAATTGTCAAATATATTAATAATCAATAAATTAATTTATGTAATGACATGTTATGAACAGACAAAAGCCATAGACAATAGCAACAACAATGACAAGACGAGATACTCAAAGACAGTAGAAAACAGTCGCAGAAATCCAATAAAAAATAAAAATGTGAAACTAAAAATAGAATGTCGTAAAGAGTTACGATGATAACTGCGATCAAATACTAAACAATACAATTGACAAGACAGTGTAAAAACATATGTTTTGTAAAGAACTGAACGATAGTCAGGTGAGGATGACGTAATATACAAACAAAATACATTATAAAACTAAGGTACGAGTAAAAATAACTGTGAAAACAACAATTAAAACTTGACTGAACAGCTAAACAAATACTATCATAAGAAGCAAGTAGCGATCGGAACTACAGCAAGGTTTCTAGCCTTGAACCGGAATTATCGCTCAATTGAAACTTATAAATCAAACCCTATAGAACATCTGACAAAGAGCCCGAATCGGCTTCGAGATGAACCTCGTTTGTCAGATCGACCTCCCTACCACCCACGACGGATATACAACATAGAACATGCAACATGAAAAGTATATTGGTGGACATAGAAGAGAATAGGCACAGCCAAACACAATACAGTAATAAACGAGACTCCGTTTATACTTATCTCGGCTGATCAAACAAAAAATGTGCCTCGTCTCCGTAAATGTACGTTTGAGAATCGAAATACTTCGGCCTGAGTATTGGAGTATAGCTCGCACGTAAATAAGGACCAAAAGGATGATGTCCAACGTAGGTAGTCACTGGAGAACTTGGTGTTGAGGTTCATTGCTGACCTTGACCTTCTGATAACCGTCGTGTAGATTCCATGATGAAGACACGGGTCTTTCTGTCTAACGATTTTTGGAAAGATATTGAGTAAGTTCCCTTCTTTGAAACTTGTCCAAAACACACTGTGCCGCCATTTACTGTTGGGTTCTTTTGTGATTGTAGTTGATAGTAACGATATGCTAGTGGTAGATGTATCAATGACTAGCTTAGACACGCGAATGGTTTCAATGAAAAGTTGTCAAAAGGTTATTCAATCAAATTCCAACGAGTGGTAGGCAATTGGCCAATTCATGACTAGAATCAACTCGTTGTTAAAAGTTATTCAGGTTTATTGACGAATGACAAACGGCAATCAACGACACGATCAAGACAAACGATGAGAGCATAATAATTATAGTTACTGTTGATAATAAAACATTCCTGTAGATTTCTTTATCAATCAAGTCCTTTTCTATCCAAGTGACTAGGATTTCCTAACAGTTGTCATTTGAAATACATTACGGTCATGTCCGTTAACCTTGTTCCAAGGACGTATGTAACAGTAAACGGATTCATGCTCATGGATGACGCTTCCATATAATACTTGTTTAAATCCCAGACTTTCTCCTTACAATAATCTATACAGTTTGATATAATCCATAAAAGTTCTACACGAAAATACAATCAGGTTAGCGACTTCAGTTGACTAACCTCTCCTACAAAATATGCCACGACCTTGGCATAGGCATTACAAAATATCCGATATTCAAGATATGATCAAATAGTTATCCTTTACTCGTAGGACTTCCCACTACGAAATATTTACAGTGAAGTAAAGATCTCAACTGTTCCATTCTAGGAATCCAATAACATATGGATTCCCGCTAGAATCCAGTGATGATCATCTGTTCCACTTTATTCATAGACGTATTAATATACATGAAGGTTCAAACGAAACTTACGTATAGAACTGCATGTTGGCTTCATCCTGAAGACTCAACAAAATCCTTCAGAACAATTCTTCCATCGAATTGTTCAGAATCAAAATAATAACATACGGGCAGAGAGAGAGTCCATCTTGCCCTTACAACAGCTGACGTCATAATCCCCAACTAGGTTACCCGTGCGCAAAGAGCAACTCATACTCTGCATTGTGCACGTCGGTGCGTGAATAAAACATACGCACAAATAATATAACTATATCAAGACTGGTGCGTACATTGGCAGGACCGAAGACTACCCCCTTAGGTAAAACGTACATTAGAATAAAGAAAACTCTCTATTCGATTTTGTTTTAATTGTCTAAAATAATTTGAACATATGTTTTACAACAAACAAACAAAAAGATAAACGAAATTTAATTTGGTCCAAGTAAAAGTACTGTTCTTCGTCCGTGGCTTTTGAACGTTGCTTATGTGCCTCTATTGTTTTTGTAATATCATGACATTTTGAAGTATACCTATTTTTGTTCAAAGCAGAATAAAAGCTCCAATTATTATTGAATAAATTCAACCTGTAAGATCAGTTTTATATTACATGATCTCTAAAAATATACTTCAAGTAGTAAATTTACAAAATCTTTTCGGCACACTCTGATAAGAGTGTCGGCACACTAATGTGCCGCGGCACACCGCTTGAGAAACACTGTTTTAGGATATGTTCACGAGCCCTCTAGATTCCATTCATGCACCCCTAAGGAGTCTATGGACTACATGTTAAGTAACCTTGCTTTATATGTTTCTAAGATCATTCCTTAATTCTAGCTTATCAATTATCATAATTCTCTCATACATGTAGCTTTAGCTCTTCTGACCAGTTTTGTTCTTTGTTCCATTCTTTGAACACATAACAAAAGTTAGTGCAGTAAATACGCGCCTACAACGTACTTAACTTAAAATTCCAATATATACGGGAACAACAAATCCCGGACGTGAACTCGCCGCGCCCCCTAAACATTATATGTGTCCGCTGCCATTTTATTGATTCCCCACCCCCTCCTCCTCCACAACAAAAACGGTATCTACATTATTTCCAGTCGTCTGAGTTTTTGGAGGTGGTTTCTAAATACAGGAAAATTTATTTCCACCCGAGATATATATAAATGAACACCCTTCAAGCTGTTTTAAAACTTTCTTTATATTTTTCAGGGCCACGATAATCACAGGACGCGATACGATACTGCAGTATGGCATATTTATCCATGACGCTTCGCTGAACATTTCTGAAGTGTGTACAGTGACAGGTTCGAGGAGCTGCTAGTCACACAGACAAGCTTGCCCACGTATGTCTGCATCCTTTTAGGTACATTCTAGATTGCTGCAAATGACTTCAGAGGCTCCGTAAGTAGAATTTAACTGTTTGGTGATTCTTATATTCTACGTTTTGTACTGTCCGTTCCGATATTTTCTGTTTCCCTTTTGTGCCCTTCTTATCGTTTTTCGCATTAAAAATAAAAGGTTTGTCACATCTCCTTTATATTTCTCTCCAGTTCACTTTTTTAATATTTTGTCAGAGTTTCTGTTTTGTTTAAACTCTATCAGTTGTTATTTTAGTTAACCCGTCACTTTGTCTTGGAATATTAATATCTTTGTTATTGTATCGCTGATAATGTCAGTGTATCTAATGTGTTGACATTTTCTTATTGTCAGTTGTTGTGTCAGGTTTTTGTTTTCTCTACCGTTTTGTCTGTTAATATTTCAACATTATTTTTGCTTGCTGTGGCTTGCATGTATGAAAGCTTAATCATTTATTCTTCTCCTCCTTCACCCCGTTCTCATACTATGGTCGAAGTGGCTAAGAGATATGGTGTCCGCCTCGAATTGTGAAGGTACCGGGTTCGATTCCTAGAAGAGGAAATATAATTTATGGAACTTGTTTTGTTTTGTTTCAGAACCAATGGTCCTAATGATGCCATACTTCCCCCTCGTCTCTTGTGTAGTAAGATCGGATACCTAGCCTTCTCGGATAAGGGCGAAAAAAATCGGAGGTCCCGTGTGTTAGTTGCGCACGTTAAAAATCCCTCGGCAGTTGGAAATCGTAAAGTGTAGGCCATAAGGTCGCTGCCCTGTCAAAAACTTAAAAATTAGAAAACCACCACAAAAATATTTCTAGAATGTGTGATTCCTACATACACGCATTGGGATTCTCACCGGTGCTATGGGGTTCATGCACTGTGCTGAGATCCTCTTTGTGTGATGTAAGGGAGGAGATCGAAGCACTGATGACGTTTTCCGTGTGCAATGAAGAAAGTACTTAAAACCAAACCAAACCAAACCATTCTCTCTTTCGACATTTATTGAAAGTCCGTCAGTTTCTCTGTATCTTTCTTATGAGTCTCTTATTTAGTACATCTCTTATTTCAGCACACTCGCTACTGTTGCTTTAATCCTAATTATTGTCATTCGGCTTCCCAACTTTCAAAAAACTCTTGCCAAGTCCCACTGTAAAAAAAAAAAAGGTAAAGGATCCCGTTACACGCCCATTGAGGCATATTGGGAATATTTTCTTGACCATCGGCACACTAGGGGTGAAGTGGTCAGCATCACGCCGGCCGCCTTAACCTTCCCAGAGTTGCTCTGGTACCCAATTTTTGAGGCTGGGTAGACCCCGGAGCCGTTTGCGGTCTAAAAGAAATCCCACCTCAACTGGGGATCGAACCATGGACCACCGAGCTAGGAAGCCAGTGCACTAACCACTGCGCCACTGCGGCTCCTAAGTCTCACTGTGCCATGCCATTGAATCCACGTCTGTTCGTGTCTTCCTGGTTCCTTTCATTTATGTCTCCAGTTCCCTTCTCTAAATGGTTTTCGGTTCCTTCTACATCTCGTTCCCTGTGGATTCCAGAACAAGGACTACGTTGTAATGCAATTGCCTCATGAGCCTCCTTACCAGAGGATCTACGTCTGATGACACTTTCCGTTGTTGTTGAAGTTTTTGTGGCTTAAAGTTTCTACAGGATAGAACATCCTGTCCTATGCCCAGCCCTCCTTAATCGCCTTTTACGGCATACATGGTGGGTTACAGTGTTAAAATTGTTTGCTCCCCTTCCAGGCCCCAGTAACTCACGGCTGTCTAACTTTAATAAACAGCCAATATACTTTTTCTTCTGCGTTCGTCCTTAAAAGGACGTTTTTTACGTTGTGACGCCGTTTACAACAAAGCTGCGATATTTGCTGCCTTTCAGCCCGACGCTGATATGCAAACGTGTAGTTGTAAAAAATGACACGTTTTCCTAAAGTGCCTGTAACACGCAGGCCGTATTTTTTTTATTTTTTTATTTTTTTTTAACATACTAGAAATGCATCAGGCTAATTATTTTAAGGGGAGAAGAAAAAAAAAAGGGGGGGGGGTTGGAGGAGGAGGTTGGATTGCCTGCAGCATAAAATTTAACGACAGCCAGCTAGCTTGTCAAATTATCCATTCATATCTTCAGCCTTTTCTCTTATCTTGAAACGATTATGTAGTGAAGTTGCAAAACTTGTGGTAAGGATAATGTCGCTAAATATTACATCTGAGTCTCCTAGCTACATTTTTACCCCCACTGCTAAGATTTACCAACCTTCTGGTACTTTAGTCGCTACAGGCGGACTAGAGAAGATCATAGTTTTAAAAGGGGAGGGGGAAGCTGACAAAATATGATCCTTTTCAGGGCTGCTATGAAACTAGCATAAAAATGATGTCGAAATAAAATTGATTTTGTTATTGTTGATCAGAATCAATAACATTGCACTCTAGGCACAATTTATAGGTGGTAAATCTCCCTGAGCAAAACTTATAGGTGGTAAATCTCCCTGAGCAAAACTTATAGGTGGTAAATCTCCCTGAGCAAAACTTACAGGTGGTAAATCTCCATGAGCAAAACTTGCAGGTGGTAAATCTCCCTGAGCAAAACTTATAGGTGGTAAATCTCCCTGAGCAAAACTTATAGGTGGTAAATCTCCCTGAGCAAAACGTATAGGTGGTAAATCTCCCTGAGCAAAACTTATAGGTGGTAAATCTCCCTGAGCAAAACGTATAGGTGGTAAATCTCCCTGAGCAAAACTTACAGGTGATAAATCTCCCTGAGCAAAACGTATAGGTGGTAAATCTCCCTGAGCAAAACTTATAGGTGGCAAATCTCCCTGAGCAAAACGTATAGGTGATAAATCTCCCTGAGCAAAACTTATAGGTGTTAAATCTCCCTGAGCAAAACGTATAGGTGGTAAATCTCCCTGAGCAAATGTTGAAGAGTATGAATGTTAATTGATCCTGGTGCACCCTAATTGTGTACACGAAGGATGCATTCTCTCACACGTTCGTTCCTACTAGTCTGACATTTGATGTACAAATAAAAAACAGGACATATAACAACAAATAATGAACAATAATTAATTTAACAAGCAACATATAATAAGCGCGTGACGTGACGACACCTGACAACCAGCAATTCTTCACATCAACGACTGAGATAATAATATATCGTCCAACATCGGGAACAAAATGAGAGCAGTGGAGTCGGAGTCGGGAACGTAGAGTAGGTCGTTTTTTAGAAGAGTCGGAGTCGGGAACGTAGAGTAGGTCGTTTTTTTTTAGAATAGTCGGAGTCGGGAACGTAGAGTAGGTCGTTTTTTAGAAGAGTCGGAGTCGGGAACGTAGAGTAGGTCTTTTTTCGGAGTCGGGAACGTAGAGTAGGTCGTTTTTTAGAAGAGTCGGAGTCGGGAACGTAGAGAAGGTCGTGTTTTAGAAGAGTCGGAGTCGGGAACGTAGAGTAGGTCGTTTTTTAGAAGAGTCGGAGTCGATAAAAATGTTGGGAGTCCGACTTGGTATTTTATGCCATATGACTAGTGAAGAACTGTTGTCGGAGTCGGAGAATGGTTTGGCCGACTCCACAACGTTGAAAACATTCACACAAAATGCCCTAATTATAGATAGAGGAGAAACATAAAATCATTTTCTTTTAATAAACAATTAGGAAGTAACCTGTTAAGATATGATGGCAAAAAATTATGGTGTGCGATTTCTATCTCATGTCGAGAGAATAGCACCATTTTATTTCTTTATTCAGTTGTTCACCTTCCACCGAACAAGTAAGCCCGTCTACACACACTTGGAAACTATAAGAAAACCGTGTCAAGAAATGGCGACAAAGAATTATGGTGTGCGATTTTTATCTCGTGTCCTAAGAATAGTACCATTTCTCCTGTATTCAGTTTCTTCTTGTCCATTTCCTTCCACCTTTCACCGAGCTAGTAAACCCGTCAACACACACACACACACATTATACACTTATAAACTAAAATTTAAAAAGAAAAACACTTTTTAAAAAGTAAAGACAGCTGATTACAGCATTTATTTATTTTTACCACTTCCGGGAATCGGTCGCGGTGCGTATGCTTTAAAGGCATACGTTCTACCCACTAAACCACAGACGTGCCTAGATATATGTGGTTTCTTTAATCATAACTATTTTAATGATCGTCTCCCTTATTCAGAGTTGTGGTCATTACTTGTAGACATCACAAGCAAATAATTATCAGAGAAGATTAAATTGAATGCTGCAACTCTGCAGCCCGTAATGACAACCCGCTTAAGTTATGTCATGACCGTACGGTTTATGTCAGACAATGAAGAAATGAGTTGGCTTGCAGTTCTTACACTGCCTAACAGCTCTGAATTAACATAACTGCATTGTTGCTACAGTGGTTACCCCGGTTAACGCCTGACTGGCAGAGTCAGCTCTGGCTTCTCGCGGCAAGGGTACCGAGTTGAAACACAGTGGCATCACGCTCCAGTCTACCCAGCTGTAATCGGGTACCTGGCTCTTCTCTTGAGTTAGGGAAGACAAAGGCAGCGAGGAAGGGAACTGGTCACCCCCGACCTCTCGAAGCTGGACCTAGTACAGTAGAACTCCATTTATCCGAACCCCAATTATCCGAACATCCAATTATCCGAACACTTTTTCGAGAGAAAAAAAATCAGGCGCCACCAGTCATGTTAGACTTTATTTTTGAATCTTTTGATGCTGCAAGCTTCAAATGTGTGCGAACAATTTATAGAGGATGGAATGGGCTAATGGTCGGTCGCTTACGTACAGGAAGTCAGTTAGATCATAAAGTCAGTTTATATCTGGTTTACCAATCTAGTGTACGTGTGCGTTCTAGGCAGAACACTGGCTAAACAGACAGTTCAACTTAAAATAATTGTGTCTGCTACTACAGCAGAATAATTTTGGTGTGCAAGTATTTCTCTGTGCGATATGGCATCTTCCAGAAGGCCTAAAGCATATAAAAGGAATCGCAATGTTTTGTCAATTGAAACAAAAACAGAAATTATCAAGAGACTAGGAAAAGGTGAAACTGTGTCTTCACTTGCGAGGATTTTCAATGTTGGGAAAGCTACCGTCTCTGACATCAAAAGTAACAAGGATAAAATTATGAGTTTTGCATCGAAATTGGATAGTGAAAATGGGTCGAAGAAACGTAAACCATGAGACACGCGAAAGATTTGAAATTGGAAGAGGCTTTGTATATATGGTTTGTGCAAAGAAGAAGCAAAGGGGAAACTATCTCTGGTTCTCTATTGTGTGAAAAGGCACTTCAGTTCAACAATCAACTTGACTGTCCTCCTGACTTTAAGGCTAGCCAGGGATGGTTAAGAAACTTTAAATCTCGTCATGGCATACGAGAATTGGAGATCCAAGGGGAATCCTTATCTAGCGATGCAACTGCCGCTGAAAATTTTAAAGAAACATTCTTGGCATTTTTGGAAGAAGAAGGTTATTCACTCGATGTGTATAATGCCGATAAGACTGGCTTATGCTGGAAATCATTGCCTCAAAAATCACTTGCATCTCAGCGCGAAGCAGCTTCCCCTGTGTTTAAAAAGTGCAAAGAGAGAGTAACAATTTTGGTTGCCACGAATGCCAGTGGAAGTCATCGTTTACCGGTGCTAATGATCGGTAAAGCCAAAAAACCACGTTGTTTAAAGAATGTGACATGTCTCCCATTGTGCTACAAAGCACAGAAGAGTGCTTGGATGAATAGTGAAATATTTCTTGATTGGTATACAAATCAGTTCATCCCAAATGTGAAGAGGTTGAGAGAACAAGAAAAGAAAACTGGAAAAGTAATTCTTCTACTGGACAATGCACCATCTCATCCAGAGACGGATACATTGAATGCAGTTGATGCAAATTTTAAAGTAATCTTTCTGCCTCCCAATGTAACAGCACTGATTCAACCAATGGATCAGGGTGTTATAGCAAAGCTTAAAAAGATGTACAAGAAGGAAGTCCTGCGTCGTTTATTGTTGGCTGAAGATGAAGAAAGTGTGGTGGCGTTTTCAAAAAAGCTTAATCTCAAAGACTGCTGATATATGTTAGCTGATGCTTGGACCACCCTGTCACAAGATAATCTCAACAAGGCTTGGAATAGATTGCTTGGGAAAAAAAGGAGGAAATGAAACTACTGTAGTGGACACAAATGATGATTGTACGGTATAAATGAAGTTGTGGAACTGTTTCAAGCAATGCCCGGATTTTCGGCCTGTGACAAAGATGATGCACACATGTGGCTAGAAGATGATAATGATTCTGGTTTTCAGTTTTTGAATGACGAAGAAATTTTGTCTTTTGTGCAAGAAGAAAACCAAATGCATGTAGTGACCGATGATGAAGACTCCTCAGATGTACATGATGTACTTGTAGATTATGAAGAAAACCCAAAACGTCGACCAAGTCCTGAAGAGGCCTTTATAGCACTAGAAACAGCGATGGCTTGGTACGAGCAAGAAGATGACAGCTGTCCTACACAGCTTCTGCTGTTGAAGAGAATGCGGGACTTATGAACCAAAAGGAGACTATCCAGTTTGGTGCAAAAGAGGATTCCTCATTATTTTAAATAGTGGGCTACATCTGTGCAAGTACATGTATACGTAAGTTGCGCCTGGTTTTGAATTGTTTGTAATGTTATTTTGAAAACATTTCTCTTTCTTAAAAAAAATAATTAATACAAGTAGTACATGCACTGCAGTGTAATGAAAGATTTTGGTGATACAGTGATCTAATGCAGTGTGGGTATTATTATTACAGTACAAGTAAATATGTTTTATAGTGTAATTTCCTTGTGATGGTTAATTATTTTTAGAAATATGTGTACATGTACTCGATACATTATGTAATCCAATTATCCGAACATTTGATTATCCGAACGATGCTCGGTCCCATGGGGTTCGGATAAATGGAGTTCTACTGTATAGTGAAGTCTTTAACACTTCAAACTCTACGGCAGTATCTGCTGTGGGACTACCATTACACCTTTGCTTGGCCCTTTTGTTCTAATGCAGTAGCCATGGCCTTCTCTCATTCTGCCATCGTGTCGCGTAGCGTTTGAAGGATAAGAATTATTTAGAGGAAATAATAGATCTGAATGTGGAAGATTTGGCTCAAGGAATTCCTGCTGGGTTTTCCACCACTGAAGGGAGACAAAGAGGGTAAATTCTCATAACTAGACAGGTCTGGAAAAGGTTGTAAGGAGATATTTGGTCTCTCGCTACCGTCGTCCCCTTCTCAGTTATCTATTATTGTTATTCTTTAAATTATATTATATTTTACGAGCCCCCCCATATAAAGGAAGATAAACATCAGACAATATGTAACATCTAATAGAAGGAACAAAGCATGGGGTACAGTATATACACCCAATTGGTTTATTACAATAAACTGAATAGATGGTGGATGATAGTATTGTCGATGGAATTAGTGTCTGCTGTATGTACTATGTGTCTCACATCAAGTGCTTTTCATCATGGATGACAAAAATATGGCATTGATATGGTGAGTTCCCTTTTTCGTGGAACTTATCTTTTCAGCCCCTGGTTGATAGTGAAGCGTGGTTAGTTCTCCGGTCTCCTGACGTTGCCCCAGGTAGGTCTTGAATGGTTTGGATTTGCCTTCTCTGTGCTCGACTCCGTATTCTGCTCTGAGATTGGACTGTCGTGCAAGGCTCCACCATAGACTGAAGACAAATACGACGGCTTCATTAATTTTCTGGCTTTAGAAAGCAGTCTTTCCCTAAGCCGTCCGTCTGCCAGTCATCTCAGATTTTAGTCTCTAACATCATATTTCTAGAGCCTAATCTTGAATTCAAGTTTCTCCTTTCTGTTCTTTATTATATTTCTCTGCCCCAGTGGCAGTATTATAATTCTTTAGACTGATTTATCGTCAACTTAACCCGATGAATTATTATAAATGTCAGTTAAACCCACCAAATTTATCATAGAAATGTCGGCAACAGTATTCTAGTTCTGTGCCTCTAGTCTAATCGTCATGTCAATTATGATGAATTTAACAAATAATTGGACACCAGTGTTTTAGAATTGTCTGACAACATTATCACAACACTTCATGTCTGGTCGCATCGTCATATAATTTATAATGAATATATGTCACGGTCTGTCACATTATCGTTAATATTAATTTCCGCTAGTCTAAGCGTCGGTCGAAAATAATCAAATAATATGGAAATTAATAGATATATTCCCGTTAACATTCTTATAACCATGTTGTACATATCCCGTGGAATCATAAAATATACACCAATACCTCGCTCTTTCGACAGGTTAGGGACTAGAGCTATGACGAAAGTCGAAAATCGACGAAAGTCGAAGCTTAGCCCTTATTTTTCTTACAAATGCATTAGGGCCGCAAAAAAAAACGTAAATAACTAACTATATAACACTTGCGAATGCGTGCAACATCTAGATAAACAGAAATAAACATAAGAATAAAGAAAAGACAGTTAAAAAATAAAAAAATACGTAAATAACATCTTACCTTAAAATCATTCTTGAGCTAGCAGACGATGAATACATACAGTATGTACAGTTTTGAATGTTGGTGATTTAGGGGGATTCTAGACTTAGAAAATCAAATGGAGAAAATTGAGGAGGCTCATCTTCAGAACTGGAGGATTTCAATCTAATTCTTTTAGGAGAAGGGCACTTTGAAGGAGATCTAACAGGGGCTGGGGCTGGGGCTGATGTTGATGGCTCGGAATCTGAAGGGTTAGAGGGGAGGGGTGATCGAAGTTGGTTGTGGCGGTTGCGTCTTGAAAAAGGAGAGCAATGACGTTTGCCTCATTGATGTCTTCTTCCTTTCCCTAAGAAGTTCTCTGTAACAGGCTATTTGGTGTTCTAACCCACTATTTACTTTAGAACTTCTGCCGAAATTGGGATCCACCCTTTCCCAATATGCAATTGCGTCCTCTATTTTGGCGATTCCAACCTCCAGTTCTTTGGTGGTCATCTCCTTAGGCTGAGCTGTATCTTCAGGCATGGCGTCCTGTTCATTCAACAATTTTCTTTGTTCTTCCATCGCCAGTAGATCCTCATCACTTAAGGGCTGATCATGAGACTCAAGCAGCTCTCTAACATCTTCAGCCTCTACTTCCAGTTCCAGCTGCTGGGTCATTTCCACAACATCTGAAGTGATGGCCTCCACTGTTTCTTCAAACCCTTCAAAGTCGTCCATTAGGGAAGGAATCAACTTTTTCCAAGCGCCTTTAAGATTGGATTCTTTAACATCGGCCCATGCATCTCTGATAGTTTTGATGGCATCCAGAATATTGTATCCTTTCCAAAATGCTTTTAATTTATTTTGTTTAGGCCCCTCATCAACATCAGCATCTAGTGCAGCTATAGCCTTGGTAAACGTCCGTCTGATAAAGTAAGATTTAAATGATGAAATTACTCCTTGGTCCATAGGCTGCAACAAAGAAGTTGTGTTTGGAGGCAGAAACACAACTTTAATTTCTTTGTGAGCCTCAAGCACAATTCTTGGGTGGCTTGGAGCATTATCCAAGAGCAGTAGGATTTTAAAGGGAATATTCTGTTGTTTGCAATAATCCTCAACCGCAGGCTTGAAATTATCAGTGAACCAAGTTGTAAATAATTCACCAGTCATCCAGGCTTTTTTTATTGGACTTGAAATGAACTGGAAGGGAAGACTTTAAATAATTGTTCAGGGCCCTAGGATTCTCAGAATGATAAATGAGCAGAGGCTTTAGCTTGCAGTCATCAGCTGCATTAGCCCCTAGCAACATAGTAAGCCAATCTTTGGCAGCTTTAAATCCAGGCATTGATTTTTCCTCTTTGGCAATAAAAGTTCTGGATGGCATCTTCTTCCAAAAGAGGCCTGTCTCATCTACGTTGAAGATCTGCTGCTTTGTGTAGCCAACTTCTTCTATAATTGTTTCAAGCTCCACTTGAAAAGCTCCTGCAGCTGCGTTACCTGAGCTAGCTGATTCTCCCTTCACTGCTATATTATGCAAATTTGATCTTTTCTTAAATTTCTCAAAAAGATGGCTCGCGGTGGTGACGAAATGCGACGACAGAGCGAAGCGAGCGACGAAATTGGGAAACGTGGTTATAATTGAAAACCGACGAAAGAGCGAATCGACGAAACTCGAAGCAACGAAAGTCGAGGTATGGGTGTACCCGATCACATGTGGCTGGATGTGATCGTAAAACAAAATTTATGAATAAAGTAAACGCAGTTATACCAATCTTGCGTCGATTTTGCAAGGTACTACACATTTCATCACAATACTATTTTCTAACGAGATTTTCACTTACCTACTCAGATGGACGCTAACCCGCAATTTAGACACGTGGCTTCAGTGCTTTTTTATGCGTGAATTCGCCGATATCGGGATTAGTCTAGCGGTCTCGAGGTTTCCTGGGCAAGTGAAAAATGGCTGGATTTGCCGCACTTTTAGCGGGTCATTTCCGCTTGGACACGTGATCCGTAGCGTGCATCATGTGACCTTAGCCTCATATAGACGCTCCAATCAATAACGTTAAAAGTCACGTGGGGGGTTCCTAAGTGGCATGAACTGGTTCTATCTAAGTTTATGTAGGTCCTACATTAAAACAGGTTTCTAGCTACCGAGGTCAGGGGTCAACAATGACATCGTATCTAAAAATAGCATTAAACTCGAGGAGAAAATCACCTAACGCTAGGAGAATATCCGCAAGTGACATTTCCCGGGACTTTACGGGCTTTTCGATCATGCATTGAAGATGATAGAAAAATGATGTCTCGTAATTAATTAAAAAAAGAAGTGAAGATTGGGCAAGTCGTCACACAAGCCCCTCCTCAAGTTTGACGTTCCGTCCAACTCCTCTGGTCCTGTCTTCCTCTTCTTTTTCAGTTTCTCATATCTCCTCGGTTGCGTCCGGATGTCTGCTCAAAAAATCTGCCCCTACGTTGTTCTTCCCAGGTAAGTATTCTGGTTTTCTTCCTGCTTTTCTTTAGATGCCTACGTCTGCAGCAATGCTTCTCTAGGTCCTGTAACTGGTCTACCCTATGTGTTGGGGTTACCTGGTTACACTCTGAACAGGACTTCACATATCGAGCTATGTCTTCCAGGATGCTGGGCCAATAATAACGGGTGGCTATCCTTTGATTTGTGGCACCATTACCCAGGTGTTCACTCAAAGTAGCACCGTGCCCCCATTCCATAACTTTCTTTCTATATATGGATGGCACCACAATCTGTCCATGACTTTTTAGCCCTCTGCCAGCTTTCCTGTGCAAGAGTCCACGTTCCATATAAAAGTCACCCTTTCTTCGAGGGTTATGTGAGTTTTTCAATTTGCCAAAGCAAGGCCCCAATGTGCTATCAGCTGCTTGAGTCCTTTTCATCTTATTCGGATGAATTTCTAATTTAGAGTCCCTCTCTATGCATTTGGAGTCAGACCTGGTCTGGATGGCAGCCATAACCACAGGCTTTACTGGTTCTCCTAAAAAGACATATCTACGCCCTAACATCAGGGGGTAGAAAGGATCCTCTAAAACTGCAGCATTGATTTCCCCTTCCACATAGCGACAACTGACCTGAATCTTCGCTATGGGCAAATTTAAGGGTAATGCTCCCTTGAGTGGCCCCTGGATATCCACTGTTTCTGTGGTGAGTTGTTCGGGGTGCACCAGAGATGCAGAAACGACCGCGTCATAGGACAAACCTGTGTCATACATCCCGATTACTTGTTTGCCATTCACGGTCACTGTCTCCTGTATAGGTGGGTGATGGAGGCTATTCTGACTCACTGTCAGTTCCTTCCTGTCAAAAGCCCTCACCTGCAAACATGCAACCTGATGTGGAGGGTTTTTCCTTCTGCACTCGGCAGTATTGTGGTTGCTCATTTTGCACGTCTTACACCACTTTTCTCTCCGCCTCTGAGGCTGGAAAGCTAATCTCTGAGTAGTCTTATGGGCATAGTCTGGCTTGTCATGTTTTCTGAAGTGATGGTAAGGTAGATTCATTTGGGGTTCCAAGAGTGCCTGAGGTGTCGGCCTCGATAATTCTTCCAGTTGGTTCCACCTGGATGGGTCATTCTCTGTTAGCGCTGCCTGATAACGTTCTGCTAACTGGACTATGGAATCTAAAGTGCTGGCCCCATTCTCTGTCAGAAATCTTCTCATGTCGGAAGTCATGGTGTCCTTCAGTTGTTCGATAATGACCATCTCCTTCAGACCTTCCCAATCATGAGAAAAATTCACTAGGGCACCCCACTTTTCCACGTAGGAATCCAGTCTAGCAGCAAATTGAGCAAAGTTCTCTCCGACTTCCCAACTAGAGTTACGGAACCTCTTCCTATATGCGTCAGCATGTAGCTCATAACGAATCAGGAGTGCCTTTTTCAGAGAGTCATAGTCATCCTGTAAACCTGGAGGAAGCTTGCTATACACGTCATAAGCAGTTCCTCTAAGCCCTTGCGACAGTTTCAGGTTCCACTTGCTCTTCTCCAAACCAAACGTGGTGGCAAACTTCTCAAATTTGTCCAAATACATATCGATCGAGTCAGCTTGTTCCGAGAAAGCTTCAAATGGAAACGTCAAGGGTCCCAAGTTTGACATGTGTGAGGATGGCAAAGGTCCTATGCTCCCCATTTGCAAGGAGGGTATATGGTTGCCTGATGATGTAGATGCTGTTGCACCGGCTACTGGTTCAACTCTTTGAGCCTGTCCCTG
Source organism: Oreohelix idahoensis (assembly GCA_024509875.1). Classification (NCBI taxonomy): domain Eukaryota; kingdom Metazoa; phylum Mollusca; class Gastropoda; order Stylommatophora; family Oreohelicidae; genus Oreohelix; species Oreohelix idahoensis. The sequence continues at coordinate 337,703 of JAMPIV010009982.1, read as the reverse complement.
CATCTCTAACTGCTTCATCTTCAGTGCAAGCTCGCGTTCATCTCTCTCGCTTCTTTCCCTAGCGTCTATAGCTTTTATCCTCTCATCTATTTCTGCTAACTTTATTCGCTCTTCTCTTTCAGCTTTCGCTGTTTCTCGAGCGTAATACTTATCAGTCTCGACACTGACATAATTCGCAAGGTCCACCCCACTATAACCTAGATCTCGACCGGCCTCCCCTAGTGCTGCCTTAAGCTTAACTATTTCAGCCATCTTTTGCTGTTATAGTCCACACTGAGTAAGCTAGTGCTACCTTCCAATAGTATTTCTAACAACAAGCAAAAACTTACTAATTATCAGACTGCTGTAGAATGAAATGACTACAGTTATGGAGACTTAAGGTCTGAAATTCAATGAAATACAAAATCATGAACTAACTTAATTAAATACAACATATATAAAGGGATTCACCAATCAATGCCTGAAATTCTAGAAAAAATGTTTTGTCTTTCTAGAGCTCCTGTGTGAAAATACATGTGTTCAAATAGTATACTGTAATGACTGAATGAATGATACTATCCCAGAGGTATGATAAAATACATAAGTTCAAATCCCGGACTGAGACCCCAGTGTCGCGTAGCGTTTGAAGGATAAGAATTATTTAGAGGAAATAATAGATCTGAATGTGGAAGATTTGGCTCAAGGAATTCCTGCTGGGTTTTCCACCACTGAAGGGAGACAAAGAGGGTAAATTCTCCTAACTAGACAGGTCTGGAAAAGGTTGTAAGGAGATATTTGGTCTCTCGCTACCGTCGTCCCCTTCTCAGTTATCTATTATTGTTATTCTTTAAATTATATTATATTTTACGAGCCCCCCCCCCCCCCCCCATATAAAGGAAGATAAACATCAGACAATATGTAACATCTAATAGAAGGAACAAAGCATGGGGTACAGTATATAAACCCAATTGGTTTATTACAATAAACTGAATAGATGGTGGGTGATAGTATTGTCGATGGAATTAGTGTCTGCTGTATGTACTATGTGTCTCACATCAAGTGTTTTTCATCATGGATGACAAAAATATGGCATTGATATGGTGAGTTCCCTTTTTCGTGGAACTTATCTTTTCAGCCCCTGGCTGATAGTGAAGCGTGGTTAGTTCTCCGGTCTCCTGACGTTGCCCCAGGTAGGTCTTGAATCGTTTGGATTTGCCTTCTCTGTGCTCGACTCCGTATTCTGCTCTGAGATTGGACTGTCGTGCAAGGCTCCACCATAGACTGAAGACAAATACGACGGCTTCATTAATTTTCTGGCTTTAGAAAGCAGTCTTTCCCTAAGCCGTCCGTCTGCCAGTCATCTCAGATTTTAGTCTCTAACATCATATTTCTAGAGCCTAATCTTGAATTCAAGTTTCTCCTTTCTGTCCTTTATTATATTTCTCTGCCCCAGTGGCAGTATTATAATTCTTTAGACTGATTTATCGTCAACTTAACCCGATGAATTATTATAAATGTCAGTTAAACCCACCAAATTTATCATAGAAATGTCGGCAACAGTATTCTAGTTCTGTGCCTCTAGCCTAATCGTCATGTCAATTATGATGAATTTAACAAATAATTGGACACCAGTGTTTTAGAATTGTCTGACAACATTATCACAACACTTCATGTCTGGTCGCATCGTCATATAATTTATAATGAATATATGTCACGGTCTGTCACATTATCGTTAATATTAATTTCCGCTAGTCTAAGCGTCGGTCGAAAATAATCAAATAATATGGAAATTAATAGATATATTCCCGTTAACATTCTTATAAACATGTTGTACATATCCCGTGGGATCATAAAATATACCCGATCACATGTGGCTGGATGTGATCGTAAAACAAAATTTATGAATAAAGTAAACGCAGTTATACCAATCTTGCGTCGATTTTGCAAGGTACTACACATTTCATCACAATACTATTTTCTAACGAGATTTTCACTTACCTACTCAGATGGACGCTAACCCGCAATTTAGACACGTGGCTTCAGTGCTTTTTTATGCGTGAATTCGCCGATATCGGGATTAGTCTAGCGGTCTCGAGGTTTCCTGGGCAAGTGAAAAATGGCTGGATTTGCCGCACTTTTAGCGGGTCATTTCCGCTTGGACACGTGATCCGTAGCGTGCATCATGTGACCTTAGCCTCATATAGACGCTCCAATCAATAACGTTAAAAGTCACGTTAGGGGTTCCTAAGTGGCATAAACTGGTTCTATCTAAGTTTATGTAGGTCCTACATTAAAACAGGTTTCTAGCTACCGAGGTCAGGGGTCAACAATGACGTCATATCTAAAAATAGCATTAAACTCGAGGAGAAAATCACCTAACGCTAGGAGAATATCCGCAAGTGACATTTCCCGGGACTTTACGGGCTTTTCGATCATGCATTGAAGATGATAGAAAAATGATGTCTCGTAATTAATTTTAAAAAGAAGTGAAGATTGGGCAAGTCGTCACACATCGTGACGTTTAAAGTGGTTTGTTTATCAACAATACAGTAGCCATGGCCTTCTCTCATTCTGCCATCATGACGTTTAAAGTGGGTTGTTTATCAACAATACAGTAGCCATGGCCTTCTCTCATTCTGCCATCATGACGTTTAACGTGGTTTGTTTATCAACAATACAGTAGCCATGGCCTTCTCTCATTCTGCCATCAAGACGTTTAACGTGGTTTGTTTATCAACAATACAGTAGCCATGACCTTCTCTCATTCTGCCATCATGACGTTTAACGTGGTTTGTTTATCAACAATACAGTAGCCATGGCCTTCTCTCATTCTGCCATCATGACGTTTAACGTGGTTTGTTTATCAACAATACAGTAGCCATGGCCTTCTCTCATTCTGCCATCATGACGTTTAACGTGGTTTGTTTATCAACAATACAGTAGCCATGGCCTTCTCTCATTCTGCCATCATGACGTTTAACGTGGTTTGTTTATCAACAATACAGTAGCCATGGCCTTCTCTCATTCTGCCATCATGACGTTTAACGTGGTTTGTTTATCAACAATACAGTAGCCATGGCCTTCTCTCATTCTGCCATCATGACGTTTAACGTGGTTTGTTTATCAACAATACAGTAGCCATGGCCTTCTCTCATTCTGCCATCATGACGTTTAACGTGGTTTGTTTATCAACAATACAGTAGCCATGGCCTTCTCTCATTCTGCCATCATGACGTTTAACGTGGTTTGTTTATCAACAATACAGTAGCCATGGCCTTCTCTCATTCTGCCATCATGACGTTTAACGTGGTTTGTTTATCAACAATACAGTAGCCATGGCCTTCTCTCATTCTGCCATCATGACGTTTAACGTGGTTTGTTTATCAACAATACAGTAGCCATGGCCTTCTCTCATTCTGCCATCATGACGTTTAACGTGGTTTGTTTATCAACAATACAGTAGCCATGGCCTTCTCTCATTCTGCCATCATGACGTTTAACGTGGTTTGTTTATCAACAATACAGTAGCCATGGCCTTCTCTCATTCTGCCATCATGACGTTTAACGTGGTTTGTTTATCAACAATACAGTAGCCATGGCCTTCTCTCATTCTGCCATCATGACGTTTAACGTGGTTTGTTTATCAACAATACAGTAGCCATGGCCTTCTCTCATTCTGCCATCATGACGTTTAACGTGGTTTGTTTATCAACAATACAGAAATGAGTTATTTGTCGAAATGTCATTAAGTTGTTGTGATCCTCCTTGTGTGATCTATGTTAGGAGATAGGGGCACTGGTAGAGTTGTCCGTATGCAATGAAGAAAGTCATTTAAACCAAATCATATCAAATCTAAGTTACTTTAGCTTTGTTCAGTTTGTCATCCAGCTTTCCTTTAATCATGTTTAATCTATCGTCCATCTTTCCTAAATCTCCTATACTTTATCATTCATCATCTTCATCATTTTCTTTTGCGCTCTTTAATGAGCATAGAACAACCGCTGTAGTTGACCCCTAACAGGAGACGTGCATTAAGCATCCATTTATTCTTGTCAATTCTGCAACAATTTATATTACATGACGAGGTTACCAGCCCCACGCACAGCCTCATATTGGTCACCTAATACGAATTGCCTAAGGGCGTATTCTTCTTCTTCTTCTTCTTCTTCTTGTTCGCTGTTGTTTAGTAATGTCTACACATAAAGTCCGGTTCGCTGGATGTATGTTGCTGTGGTTGAAAGTTCGTCAAACTCCCAAACAGCTTAGTGTGGATGTGCGTCTCTGTGGGCCAATGTTCAGTCCGCAATTGACTAAGCATGTGGCAGTATTGCAGGATATGTTCGGCTGTCTGTGCTGCCTGTCCACACGTACATAGGGGTGATGGGACCAATCTCACTCTGAATAAGTGACTGTTCAGTCTGTTATGTCCTGTTCAAATACGGAACAGGATCACCTGTTTTGCTCGATCAAGATAGTGATAGTTGTCTCTTTGTTGGTCGACTCTCCTAATGGCCTTGAGAAGGGTCTTCTTTTCCTGGAAGGTGATTGTTGTCGCATAGAGATTTATGATCAATAAATTTTCTATATTCTTTTCTTTTCTACCCGTGTCCTCTACTTTATTATCGCTCTTTTATCCTTTTCCTGGTTTTCGCATTCGTTCGTTTGCGACACAATATTACTTTCCCATTCAAACTTTCACCTGTTTCTTTTCTCATTTAGAAACGCATTTTATTGCGTAATATGTCAGTCCCTGGACGAGACGAAATAGTGTGAGAATTCGTCTAATCAGACATAGAGAGCAGACATTTGTCTACATTTTCATCTGACACGAGTTTTCTTCGGCTAAGTTTCTCGGCGTGAGGTGTGGAAACTGCCATCTGCATCGCTCAGAAATGAGACATGTCGGCGTGAGGTGTGAAGACGCGTTTTGGCAGTTATGGCCAGCGTCTAAGGGAATGTGAAGTGTTAAGAGGAGAGGGGGAGACGGGGGTTTGTGAAAATAGCGCGCATCCTTTGTCTGTTTAAGATATAAACCAGAGTTTTAGACTTCATTCTTTCAGTACTCCGCAGTCAAGACTAGAACGATCTAACGTTCGATTCCTAAAGATCTCTGTTGATAGAAGCATCACTTAGTTGTTCGATTGCCACCTAGCTTTCGATTCCTAAAATCTCTGTTAATAGAAGCATCATTTAGTTGGTCGAAGTGAATTTAATTCTTAGTAGTTCTGTGTTGAGGGAAATATATAATATATATATATATATATATATATATATATATATATATATATATATATATATATATATATTGACTAGTAGTGTTGAGTGATTCAGTGATAACTGCTTATTTCATTTTACTAGTTAGATTTCTGTGCAGAAGAAATTAAATTTATAAGTCTGTTATATTCTCTAGCTGACGTGTTTCAGTGGAAAGCAGAATAAACTATAATTTCTAGCTTAAACTCATGCAGCTGTAAATGAATTTAATTTAATTGCTAGTAATCAGTCGAGAATATTTTAAACTAACTTATAACTGCACTGATTCATCATTGAGTATTGACGAAATACGTATGTATTTCTAATTCTTGATAACTGATTTATGAAATATAACTTATTTCACGGGAGATTTAAACGATAAGACAAGCTCTACGCTTGCAGTTTCTAATGTAAGTTATAACCGAAGTAAATAGTATGTATAAGTATTTTATATGTTGTTTTCTCTTTATTCAGTGAAACTGGGGTAGCCCAACTTTACCAACGGTTTTAGTACTGAGAAACATCTGTGAAGATCATAAACATTTTTTTCTTAAAGACTTGGGTGTATAAAGTAAAACCTGTCTGGCATTGCGCTGGCATCCAGAACGACAGAGTACCCATTACATGAACTTTAAGATTAAATGAAGTAACGGGCCTATCGCGCCAGATTTAATTCTTCCTGAGAAAAACCTCAAGTACATTTCAGCCCTTGTGGCAAGTAAAATATTACTATCAGTAACATTCCGACGGAGTTCTGACTAGTTGTGGTGTGACCAAATAAAGTCCTATACTGAGAGAAGGCACCGACCTGACATTCCTAGTTACTAGAAATCTAAGCTATTGGCACGTTGCTCGCTGTTAACGTTCGTGTCTGAACAATTTTAATGTGACAGAAACAGATATCCTGAAATATGAATAACCAAGGAAACGTTCCCTGAAGTAGTGGATTCAACCTATCTTTGCGGGACTGGGGTTCCCTTGGCCAAGACTACCACTTGAGGTTCTGTATGTGCATGTCCTAAAAATTGTTTTTCCAGAAGTTGCTACCAAAGCTGTAAGTACGAATGCAAGCTAGTGATCACGGCTGACTGAATAGAGTGAATGCAGGACTGAGTGATTCCGTTATTGTTGTATTTTGACACCCGTTTTGCTGTCTTAAATTTCTTTATGCAAGTTTTTGTTGCTAACAATATTTTCCTTAGGATAGATCAGAGTATCAAAGTCTGTTCATACGTTTAAAGGGAATTCTTAGACTATAGCATATGTATCCGTGACTCGTTGGGGCTATCACTTTTCTTCTAACAGAACTGTGGGCTATACATCGAGGGAAAAGATCATACCTCTGGGTCTATCATTCTTGTATCAATTCGTTGACTTTATGACTATTTGTATATGTTTGATGTAATTTTATGTGTTGTGATGGAATTTTATTATGATAATTAAAATTCACTTGAACTTATTCCAGTGTGTCGGTCAGTTCGTTCCAAATTATCTATATTTCCATTGTCATAGTTTCACGTCTGTGTGTCTATTGTAGTCACTTAGGTGTGTGTGCACGTGAGTGGTATATATATATATATATATATATATATATATATATATATATATATATATATATATATATATATATATTCAATATATATAGTTTATAGACTGTCTGACTCCTCTAGATCTGTTGTAGTAGATAGGCTGAAAGAGAGAAGATTCTCGATTTCAGGGACAGCCTCTATAAATTTCTACCATCTCACTCGTGGAAATCTATTTCTATTTTTCATCTCCCACTGAGCTATCACTTGTTTTTATTGCTATTCAGAAGGGACCAAACCAAGTCTTAATTCACCTATCACAAAATCTACGACAATTGTTTGTTCTTTTTGTTCCCGTGTTGCTCCCTCTTTTGCTAATGCATCTGCTCTCCCATTTCCTGGTATGCCACAGTGTGATGGTATCCATTGTAGCACTACCTTTCTTTTGATATTTACTTCGCATAGAGCTTTATTTAACTCTGGCAGTTTATCACTGTTGAGGTATTGCAGAACTGACACTGCATCGGTAAGGAATACAACCTGCTGACATTAGCTTATTGTGTTATTTATTATTACTGCAGCAATGCTTAAGGCCTGTACTTCAGCAGAGTAGTTTGAACAGAATATTCCAGTAGGTGAACAGGCGGATTCGTTTTCTTTGTCTGGATAGACCACATAAACTCCTGCGCCTCCGTTCTTCACTGCTTTGGTTGCAGATCCATCAGTATATACATGGATCCATGCTTCTCTGGAGTATAGTTCTTCAATCATGCCACATGCTACTGTTTTCCTTTGGAGAGTATTTAACTCTCCAATGAGGCAGGTAGTAGTGATGGAAGTCTTAATGCTGAAATTTTGATGTTGCTCCCATGGGGTTGGGAGGAGTGTTGGAATTATTTCCTTAGTGATGTCTGGTGGTTCATCCGTGTATGTTCTAATTCATAGTCTTAATTTGTTTCTTCAAGGACCCCCCCCCCCCCCCCCCGAGAACTGCACCCCCCCCCCCGAGAACTGCACGGGGCCTCTACCATTCAACAGTCTATTAAACAAACGCCCTAACCACATTGTATATTTACTTACTTATTCGTTCCTCTTCTACCGTGAGGTGTAGAGGTTTGTAAGAGAGAGCGCCATACTATTATATCGGCTGTCTTCCTCCTGGCTTGGTTCAATTCTAGTCCTCGGTCCTTCAAAGATTGTCTAATGTTGTCCTCCCAGCGGACTTTGGGTCGTCCTGGAGGTCTGGATCCATGGCTCTTAGTTTCCCATGCTTGTCGTGGTAGCCGATCTTCTCCCATTCTGCAGACATGGCCAAACCATCTCAGTTGGGACTGTTCTACTTGGGTCTGCAGGGGTTAAGATTTTAGGCCTTGACGTATCGTCTGGTTGTGGACCATGTCTCTTCTTGTTACTTCAACCACCTTCCTCAGATACCTCATTTCTGAGGTTTGAATCTGGCTTTTGTTGGTTGTAGTCATTGCCCATGACTCGCATCCATACGTCAAGACTGGGACATAGGTGTAGTGGTATACAGCTATCTTCGTCTTCTTACCAACTTCTCATTTGCTGAGGAATCCTCGATTTATGGCTTGAAAAAGTCTCCCAGCTGCTGCTCTTCGGGTGGCCAACTCTTCTTTGATGCCTCCCTTCCAGCCTATGACAGCTCCAAGGTATTTAAAGTAGTCGACCTGCTCCAGGACCTGTTCTCCCAGCTTAATCTGATGTTTTCGAGCTGCTTATGATCATCCCTCTCTTCTCCAGCTCTTCCTTCCAGACTTGCAGGTTGGATTTTCCCTCTCAACTAGACCTCAGAGCTTCAAACTAGTACTAAACGGAGTAAATCTTCATTTAAATGAAAATCCGAACTACCTAGGCATTATTTTTGATCGCCGTCTGACTTGGAAAAAACAGGTTGACAGAAATCGAATGAGAGCAAGACAAAGAATGGCAATTATGAAAAAAACTTGCTGGAACAACTTGGGGTGCAGATGAGAAAGTGCTTAAGACGTTGTACACAGGGCGAGTGAGGCCAGTTCTTGAATATGGCATGGCAGCATGGGCAACAGCAGCTAAGACAAATTTCGATAAAATTAGCAGACTCCAAAATCAAGCAATGAGAATTATAACGGGAGGCATGAAGTCAACACCTATAAAATAACTCGAAAAGATTACATGCCTCCAGCCAATGACAGATAGAAGAGACTGCAGGGCTCAACAACAGGCCGAAAAATTCAAAAGACTAACAGACCACCCAATGTGCCATAGAATAAATGCTCTTAGAAGGCAAAGACTCAAACGAAGTAATTTTGTAGAATCAACCAAACCACAAATGAGAGCAGTATCCATAGATGAAATATCCACTGTTAAACCCATCTACACTGCACACAAGTTTCCAGTTTGGAAACAAAATCGTTTCCCTAAAATGATAGAAAACATTCCTGGAATTGAAAGTAAAAAGAGCCAAACTGCAACAGATAGAAAATCCATAGCGACAAAATATATAGAGAAACATTATCCACGCAACACCTGGACCCATGCATACACAGATGGATCAGCAACAAATGCAACAGAAAATGGAGGTGGGGGTGTCTTTCTGACCTTAAGCACTGGTGCAGAAACAAGGCTGTCAGTGGCGACAGGACGATTCTCCAGCAACTTCAGAGCAGAGGCAGAGGCCTTGAAAACTGCAGCAGAGGTTATATTGACAGAAGAAACGGCAGAGAGACAAGTTGCTTTCTTTACTGATGCACAGTCAGTAATTGCAACATTGAAAAGACAAAATAATACAGACCTGGATGATCTCAGAGTAGTGCTCCACAAACTTTATCTGTCGACGATTCAAAAGTGTTGTGATCCAGTGGATCCCATCTCATTGTAACATCGCCGGCAATGAAGAGTCTGACAGAATGACAAAAGAAGGTTCACATATACCTCAGCCTGATGCAAGCATAACTTTTAAGGAATCAAAGAGTTTTATCAGAATCAGTTACAGAAACAAATGGAATGTAGAACATCCAGGGCACACACAGAATGATGCTTACTACCAGCTCCACAGAAGAGAACAAGTGGTAATCTTCAAACTCCGCACTGTCCACAACAGATTGAGATACCATCTATTCAACAAGCTAAAGATAGGAACTACCAATCAGTGTAACTGTGGCACTGATAAAATGACTGCTGAACATTTGCTTCAAAGTTGCCCCTTATATGTGGTACAGAGAAAGTGCATATGGCCGACGCCAGCTCCTTTCGTGGAAAAGCTTTACGGGGATTCAAATAGCCTCAAACTGACTACTGCTTTCTTTGAGAACATTCAAGTGGACGTCTGAGAGTGTACGAAGAAGAAGAAGAAGAAGAAGGATTGAAGATGTGACTCTGATTTAGCAATCAGGGCAACATCATCAGCAAATGCCAGCTCTGAAATACAGACCTGTCTCATCTTACAGTACCCCACTGAATACTTTCGTGTTCTCTCCTTATATGCCTTGATGACATCGTCCATGAGGAGTATGAAAAGATAAGGTGACAGGATATCACCTTGTCTTACACCAGTGGTGGTCCTGAATTCTTCTGACTTATGGTTTGCTGTCCTCACATAATTTCTGCAAGACTAGTAGAAGCTCTGTATAGCATGAATCAGAGGTCATGGAATGTTCTTCCTTGCCAAACAGTCCCAGAGTTTGTTCCAGGGGATCCTGTCAAATGCCTTTTCCAGATCTAAGAAGCAAAGATGGATCTCACTCTTATACTCAAGAGCCTTCTTACTCAACTGTCTGAGTGTGAAGATTGGGTCTTGAGTGCTTCGATTTGCTCGGAAGCCACATTCTCTAACCACAATGCATATTTACCTAGATTAATACACCAGAATAAAATGTTCTTATCTAGGACACAATCTTTAAGCGCATATAAAACGTGAACGTCCAGGTAATGGAACACGTCAACCAGGCAACTTTCTTAAAAGACATACATTCTGTTGAGGATGTAATCATGGATATTTTATGGTCTAACAGTATGTTTTTTTTTTTTAAGTTAAAAGTCACGCGTGTATTGATGAATGTCGTTTCTTTACTTCTGTTTATCTATTGTTTATGTGTCATAGTTGTACTTAGTAAAGAAGGGTTCAGTTTACGCAGTGAAATCAATCAATCAATCAATACCCTCTAGCTCCCCGAGGAGCATAGGCCTTCAACAAAGACATGCCAAGTCTTCCTGTCCTGTGCCATCCGCTCAAGTTATTTTCATGTTTTCTTCATCATTTTCACATCTGTATTCAGCTCTCTTCTCCATGTGTTTGTTGGTCTTCCTCTGCCTCTCTTTCCCTGTGGATTCCAGAACAAGGACTACCTTGTAATGCTATCGACAGGTTTCCTCAATGTGTGTCCTATCCATCGCCAGCGTCTTCTTCTCAACTCTTGTTCCACTGGCACTTGTCTGGTTCTTGTCATCAATTCCACATTTGTGACTTTGTCATACCATTTCAGTCCTTCTGTTCTACGCAAGCACCCGTTTATAAAAGTCTGTAGCTTTTTGGTTGTTGTTTTTGTTGTTCTCCATGTCTCAGAGCCATACAATAGAACTCACTTGACATTTGAGTTGAAGATTCTTATTTTCGTGTTGGGCTTCATTTCTCTTGTTCTCCATATATTTCCCAATGCAACGAAAGCTCCCCTTATTTTGATATCACTGTCTGTCCCTCCATCTTTGTCTATATTACTGCCAAGATATGTGTACGACTCTACGTCACACCTTTAGTGGTGTTTCTTCAAGGTGAAAGGTCTAGATATAATATGTTATTACGTCATCATCAGCATCATCGTTACCATCATCATTATCTTCTTTGTCGCTCATCACGGAGCACGTAACCACCACTGCCCCTACTCCCCTTGCAAAAAGCCTACGTCACATGACATGCTCCTGCACGATGATTTATGTAGCAATTTGTTTTGTACAATGAGGTTGCCACCGCTATGGTGTAGTGGGTTGCCTCCCCTGCTCTGCAGTAGTGGTCCACTAATGGCCAAACTTCGAGTAAAAGAATGAGGGTTTTCAAGGGTATCAACCCTTGGTCAAGATTATTCTATGTAGATATATAAATAGAATGTTGGTGCTTCTGTTTCTAGGAGTCTCATCGGGATTTGTAGAATGGCAAGTATAACAACTGAGTCATCTAAGTTATTATAAATGTAGTGTTCTCCGTCCACTTCTGTGAGAAAATATTTTTCGATTCGTATTTTATGAGCCTCCAGCTGAAGGTGATTCACCAAAATCTTAATTTGATAGCTCTTTATGTATTTAAAAATGAGTCATATGAGTGCAGAGATCAATGTCACTCAACTAATTGATTAACTCAACTAATGGTTTATATTTACATATAAAATACGATATTTAATGGTTAATTATTTGATAAACTAGGGTAAAATGAATAAGATTGATTTTTGCTCAGAAAAAAACTTAGTTAAATGTATTTCCATCGGAAGATATTCAGGAATGGTGATTTTGTACAAATAACCTGTGTAATTAACTGGCGGTGTGGGGACATCTGATTTCTGCTTCATTCACTGCTGGTTCCCTGTGATGTTTTCTCTGTTCTTTCTCTTCAGGAGTCGAGTTGTTTTGGCAGCAGCGCATTCCTTGAAAGGCCGGGGTAACTGCTCAGGATACCTCGTCAAGTGTCCTCAAGACCTGTCTGTTGTAAGCGTCTAGCATCGACTTCTGGTAACTGGTACCAAACATTGCAAGAAACAGAAGCTAGAATCTCCCTTAAGTTTCCTGTCTCTTATGCACACACCAGGCGACCTCCGCTTCCCTTCACTATTTCATCTTCCTCAGAGTTTTGCCCAATGCACCAGAGCATTAAATCTCAACCCATCGAGTCGGATGAAAGTATTTTAGGAGAGCAGAAGCCGACCAATGTATCATTTTAAGATGTATATGTACACAACATA